>JAAVUC010000611.1:0-48824 GCA_014898925.1 Fusarium nelsonii
CTTCAATTGTAGGGGTGCAAGCTACAAACAAGGTGGGGGAGGGGGAAAATTTTTGTCAACTTTTTTTTTTTCCCTTGCTTGACCTACCTAGGGTACCTACAAAACTCTCTGGACATTAGCAGTCATGGACTCATCAATTTTTGGGCACTGAGTCGGGGACCAGTGGTCCGTATGGCCCGCTGGTGATCAATGCCCAGCACGCGCCATTAGCCCCAGCAGTGCCTAAAGTAACATCGAGGTACTGCGGAGGTATCATGATCCCGGATATCCACCAACGTCCACACGCTGCTATCTTCCGATTGTCGTCTTGATAAATTGTAACAATCAGTGAGGGAGCATATTAGCAAAAGACCAAAGAAAGACAAAGCATGTTCAACGCTGGAACAGCAAATACACAGATTCCCATCATGGAAGCATAAGCAAGCCGGCGGTCAAGCGGTCTGGTAAGGTGATATCGACGATTCATTGTGTTAGTCTTTGCATGACTCAATGAACACCAATCACCCAACTCATGTGTAAGAGGCAGGCATGTCCAAATAGAGAATGCATTTCATAACTTAACAAGTATACCTCTGGTTGGGAACCCTGCATCGGCAGGCAATACGTTCTTCCCTGTAACTTGCGTATAGATATTAGTCCATGTTCCCAGCTAGTTGTACCATCATGAAACACTTTTTTGTTGACGCAGCCAGTTGCGTGATAATTTTGATATGTCAAACGCCATCTTTCCACAAGAATCAATGCATGCCCCTCGGCTTGCATGCATGATTGTTGTATCGGAGTGGTACCAATGCAATATCAGATGCTAATCGTCAACTTTACCCCCTTGGTGAGTTCTCCTATTGGATATAAACTCTGTTGTAACTTCGTAAATAATTCCGAACCGGACTCTACCTCTACCTGTGCAGACGAAACAAACGAGGATACAATTCACGAATGCGTTCTCTGTACCTGTGACAGTCTCAACCAGGAGATACAGAGGTATTCTTACCGCGCGTCCTCTTGTCATAAAAGTTTCAGAAGAACGTAAGCCGTAACATGTCGAGGAATACGGCCATTCGCCCGGTGCTACTCTGCCCACGTCCAGGATGAACGCTCGTACCATTCAATTGCGGGACATGCATTTTCTAGATCGTGGGACCAGCCCCAGTCCAAACACACTTAACCGCCACACAATGGGCCCCGTTGAATGACGGTTGGTCCGTATTGATTCCGGTAGAAAGCACAAAAGCCAGCGTATACCGTTTCCTATTTTGAGAATGAACTATGAACACAGATTTAGTATTTACGAAAGGCAAAGAGTACATTCAACATTCCATTGATTTCGACGTCTTGTCCGAGCTTACTCGGCTGCGTCGATCCGTTGGCTTTTATCGATCCATAATCCCTGAACACTCAAACACTAATACCCAATTAATTGCTTTACCCCAGTATCGGGCCTGCTGCCACCCAAGCTCTCATTGGCAAGGCGCTAGAAGTCTTTCCTTCCTGCATACAGGTAGGTAGGTGGGTTGAGTTGGATAGATAGACAACGCTTCGGGATCGCATAACCTACCGGCAGGGCTAGATAAACCTCGGGGAAGACAGGAGACAGCAGACAGGTTGTGCCAATGTCAAAGACTAGGCAGCAACTTAGATACTCTTGGGAGCTCAGTAGAACTCCTGCCGGCTATGGTCTGGCCCGAGGCACAGATGGACCAACCTCAACTCCATATCGCACTTCTCGATCTAAGTTCCCGGCGGCAGAGTGCTTGGCGTCTATTTAACTTCTTTATCCGATTTAGCAATCCTCTCCACTTCACAGCTGGCATCGATAAGTGATGAATCTACTATTATTAGACATCGTTCATCACAATTGGCTGATCAGAGAACGATATTATCCATGGTTGGTCAAAGAAAGACCACATTAATGCAGGTTCTCTCATATAAATGTTAATTTTCAAGGAGCTGCGAGGTCCATCACTAGGGATCTTCAAAGGACCATTGTTAGAAGCGGAGGTGGTTCAGAGACCTTCCTTTTTAGGCAACTCCCAGGAAGAAAGAACAAAGCGGCTAGAATGCCCTTGTTAGGTTCGTTTCTTGTCCTTCCTCGGCCAGTCTCCTACCTTCCTTCCTCCTAAGCTCACAAGCTTCCTAATGTGAAAATTTTATTTCCATTCTGGCACATGTTTTCACTTTAGGAAAGACGCAGTGGATTCATCAGCACTGTGCAAGGGATTTCAGGCAGGTACAATCAGGCCGAAAGAAATGCAATTCAACGTACCTACCACATTCAAACAGTCCCCGTCTTCTCTTACATGCTACTAGCTTGGGAACGTGAGTCTTGATGCGACCGGCCGGCTTCAACTCTCCACTCTTCACGGAAGTATTGCTGCTCCACTGCGTTTCCGTTGTCGAACCTGGCTTGTGCACAGCGTTCTATAGTATTGCACACAAAGTGCCTGGCTCATCATTGGCATTCGACCAGCGGGTAACTGCTCCGACAAGACAAATCTGTATATGCAGTACCTGAGTGGGATGACTCTTCAGCTGTGCTATTTTTTCACCGGCGGCCTATTCCGTGTTCACACATTGGTTCATAACTGCATAAAGGGCAACATTGCAACACCATCAAGCTTTCCTGCCTGCTACCTTACCTCTCGAACAAACCCTCTTCTGGGAATACCAAGATAACACGACTTTGCCTTCTATCATGACTCGAAGGACCCCGATACCGCCTTCCGCTCGATTCGCAGTTTGGTTTGCTAATTGTCACAGATCACTTGTTACAGTATCTCCAATTCTTACACTGATGCACCCCCACTAGGTCTTGTGAGCTGAGACCTCGTCTACACCCAATTTGGAACTGTGCTGATGAATGAGGCACATAATATACATGTTATACGAACCAGGTACTTTTGGATTCACGCATATAATGCTGCACCAATATGACAGCACGTTGCCTAGCTGGGTAGGTACCTTTTTGGGGCAGCGGCCCATCAAAGCGAACCGCCATAAGATGGTTGAGAATATCAATTCAGCTCGCTGCACATTACTATCGCAACTCGAAATTTCCCTTTTTCACTAATACTAAATATGCGCGGACCTCACTAGCCAGCCCATCTGCTGCGATCTCTTCCTTCAGCCCTGATCCCGGCCACCAGGTTCCCTACTTCAATGCCGTGCAGGAATCTGCTGCGTTTGCGTCGTGCGTCTGCAACCGTGCCGCTTCTGTATCGAATTCTTTGCTTCCGTGTTCTACCTCCTAGCCATTTTGGTGCATTCTCGCCTTATCGGTGACAGGCAGCCCACCAGCCCGCTTTGTGACCATGGCGCCTTATATATGCTGTGCCTCTTGTTTCCCCAGCTCTTGATCCAATGTTTTGCATATTCTCCCCACCAGACTCTGCTGACCGGCTGCTCATTAACTGCCGCGTCATCCAGCCCTTCTTGTGTTCATTGACCGGCTGTTGATAAGATCCAACTCTTCACCGCCGTTTATTGTACTCATTCGCCGAAATCAGACTGGCTGAGGCTTGCATTAGTCGCAGCTGCGTGTTCGTTTGCTGGTGCCTTTGCGGGCCGCCCGGAGCGAGGCTTCGATACAGGTGTCTCCATCTTTCTCGAAAGGCAATGTCGCCATATGTATTGATATATGGGTCTAGTCGTACCAGTATGACTTTCATGCAGCACTGGACTGGCAACATGCACACAGCTCGTCTTTAACAGACAATTAAATAAGAATCGACCGATAACACCGAGCCCTCTGAATAGCTGCCTTGGTTGCGAAAGGAATCCGATGAGAACGGGCTCTCATGTCAGCGTGTCGTTGTCTGTCTGCTATCAACTGTCAAGCATAATGCCAAGCGATTCGAAGCACTCGACTTTGAAAAGCGACAAGTCAAGGAATGGTCTTATTACTGCGTTCAAAGGGACTGCTTTAGGGTTCAGCTTTGAAGTAACCGTGAATTAGTGCTAGTTCTGTCAGTTTTAGATATGATAAAGTTGGTACAGCTTAAGTACTTAGAAGCAGAGGTTGTTTGCAGCCCACCTCGGAGTCATTAAGCATATACAACTAAACTCCAAGACAAGCTGACCGACGATATCGCGCGATAGTTTCCTTCATTCATCTCGAATTATTGCAAGTCGGAATTATCATTAACAGTAACAACCATGTGCCGGTAAACAATTATGTGGTATCTAATGCTAAGCTGAAAATAAAGCGACAACTCTTTAAACAACGGGTATCTGCCTGCATCACCAAGCGCTTCTCCCCGGTCTAGGACAACCATGCGTACATGCATATTAACAAGCTACTCCTCTCCCATGAAAAGCAAAAATAACAATTGATGAAGCAAGAGACAAAAGCAATATTAAAAAAAGCACACCTCCGTCTGAAACTCTTTACGTCGTTTTCACATCAGTGGACGCACCATCTCGACAGCTGCACACCTCTCGGCAACTTTTCTCGGGCCGTCCCGACCCTCTCACTATCAATGGAAACCAACGAGTACCTCGGATTGACCCTCAGGAACAAGAAATCCAAGTCCATATTTTGCCACTCAATGGAACTGCAGGCGGATGATGGAAAACAACATGTTTTGCAATACATGCAGCATAACTGCCACACATGTCGGCATCAGCTCCGGCCAGACAGCCAAGTCAAGTTTCCCTTCAAGACCAACGTCAATTTGGAAGCAGATTCGGATGAGACCCCGCACAACAAGACTTGCCACCAGCTCGCACGCCCACGTTACGGACGAGGCGTAAAAAGTGAGGCCAAAATTATACTCTTCGTCGCCTTCAGTGTCAAAAGCGAAATATGGGTAAACATCCTTGTTGGCGCCGAAATGCAACACTAGAATACTTCCAAGGAATGCAACCATGGAAACGTTCTCGGCGAGGAAGCGAATAAAGATGTTGCGAGTCTGGAGCTTCTGGTACGATCCAAAACTCTGTCCGTTGAGTCCCAGCAGTGTCAGGGTCTTATGCATGAAAGAGGTCATCATTATAGGCGTGATAACAACAAGGCCTGTCGATGACATGATCTGAAGGGTGATAAACTGTTTTGGTGAACGCAGTCGGGCGTACAGTGCGCGGACGTACATTTGGTAGGTCAACATGAAGTATCTTGCGCATAGTGTTAGCAGTCACAAATACCGACAGGTCTGAGAGTCAAAGCTTACAGTTTGAAGATCCAACTCAACGGGTAGCTTCCAACTCGTTCACCCTCGCGGATGCCAAGAACCCAACCACTCAAGGCATCTAAGAGATGCACTGTAGCGACCCAACCGTAAACGTATACCACTGTTTCCAAGTTGTTGTGTGGTAAAGTCCGGAGATAGATCTCAGCATAGGCCTCTCCGATCACATAAGCCATCAGACCGATGAATAGAGCGACGCAGAACCATAGAAAGCGAACAAAGCTAGCTGGCAGCCACAGCCTGCGCATTCTAACGCCTTGGGGCCGCAATTCTGGCTCAACTTGAGTTACATCTGCCTCAAACAAGTCTGCAGTGACATTGCGACGCCGACGGTCCCTACCGTTGAACGTGTCTGGCTCTCCAGTCCACCACGACGTGGTGAAGATCCGTTGAGTTTCTGATAGGGAATGACGGAGCCCTATATGTCGTTCATTGGTGGTAAGAATAATGAAAGCGATTGTGACGGGCATGGCCATGATGATGAATGTCCATGAGATCCATGCTGTGTTATGAAGAAGGATGTCGCGCAGTTCCTCATTGTAATATATTGGAATAGGCAAGGCGATGGATAAGATGGCGATTAGTGAGACTGTAAGTGGGAAGCCTAGGGATTGGGGCCACCAGTTCAAGCTGTAGAGATTGAACACTTTAGTGATCCAGATTAGGGCTGTAAGGTTGTAAAAGCTGTAATAGACGAAGAGGAAGAACCAAAAATTGACTTGGACTCGAGCAGCCCCATGACCAGGAACCTTACGTCCGTCTGGGAGACTATCCTCGTCTCCCTCGTCAAAGTCCCCGTCAGGAATTTTGTACTGAGGAAATGGTATAGCGCACCACGCAACAGCCTAATACCGCATCAGTTGAGTCCTCTCATTTCATTGCTGCGTGATAACGTACCAACAAAGCTGGCATCAACACCAGAAACGCATAACGACTCCACCACTTATCAACAACCCTCTTCACCGCCGACTGTCGAGGATGCACCCAGATATCCAACACCCAACGTTGCCATGCGCGTTGCCAAATAGTTCGGTCATCCTCGAGCTCATATTCGTCATCTGTGTCCCCGTCGGCATGTGCGTCAAAGGCACCGTATCCAAGAATATGCACGCTGCCTCGATTATCAGAGGCAGTCGATAGGAGGCCAAGCTGACTGCGCCGACGGGCCACGGCACCCGGACGGGGAGGAACAGCACGGAAACGACCTAGAAGAGGGGCCGAGTCGTTGGGACGGACATGCGACTCGGTGCCCTGCGTGAACTGAAAGAAGCTGGGCATGGGATGTAGGAAGGGAGTCGGTGTGATCGAGTCGTGATATCGGACTACATCGAGAGGTTGACAGGTTATATATTATCGCGGTCTTTGCTTCAAGCTCGGCTTTTTATCTACCGAGCACTGAGAATTCGTGATTTTAATGCTTCGTGAATTCGAAAGAAAAAGAACAGCTGCGTTGAAATGTCGGTATCGTAAGTGGGAAAGCTGATGTTTTGTCTAAGTGTCAGGCTAGGTAGGCGCTGCTCCGTATACAGTCTCGGCCGCCTGACAATCGGAGCAGGGGTCCAATTTCCTAATTCCTGGCATGACGCGCGCTACCCACGTTGAGTGGGCTTCAGTGGATACATCTGGTAATCAAGTGCAGGGTCTCTATATGCAACTCGATGCCCACTAACTGTACAACATTGAGGAGAATATTGATCTTATCAGATCAATGTCTTTCGTGCATGAAAGGCCTCAATTCACATTTAGCCTATTCCTATGAGGCCAACGGACCCATAGCATACAAACACAACAGTAGCTAGCAGTTGAGAACGCAGACTGCCTAGAGATAGAACATTAGAAAATAGCTTATCTCAAGATATTCCACTGAAGAGGGGCTTCAGGGCGAGTGGGTTAGTACATCACGGCAATTGGAAGCAGTTGATTTGGTATTCAAACGTGTGACGAGAATGGTAGAATTACATTCTGGTGTATTATTACAATATATAAATACTCAAAGGCCTCAAAATCTCAGAGGCACATGAGTTAAACCGTTATCTTAACCTTGCTCAGAGGTTGTGCTCAAGCTCTCTACTAATGAACCCTCATCTTGCTCATCCACAAGTACACCCCCAGTGATATCATCCGAAAAGGCCACCGTCTTGGCTGAAGTATGCTTCGCAGACGGCTCGACCAAACCACCACTCCATGGCTTGCATTCTTTGACATGCTCACCGCATCGCAAACAGGTCCAGCCCTCGCCTTCTTCCCTCTCCAAGCGGGTGGCCAAACACACGAAACAGTATACACACCCACAAGGAATTGTCTCGTATGGGTTGGTTATGTCTGTCTGCGCCGAGCCGATAACACCACTGGACGCTGCTGCTGCCATGACCTCGTTCTCCGAAGTCGCGTTATTTTGGTCCTGGTAGCAAATCGCGCACGTCCTCTCGGGAAGGAATGCATACTCGCCATTCGCCTTGCCCTCTTCCTGGGGTCCTGTCCTGATAATGTCTTTGGTCTTCCGCCAGGTCCTGGTGAGCCAACGTCGCCATCTCTGAATGCCAATCAGGGGCAGCACAAAAAGCAAAAACTCGGTGAAAGCATGCCAAACAAGTTGACGGTTGAGATACTCGAATGAGACCTCTCGGCTTACTTGGCTTGTGGGTGGCGCAAGTCTCATCCTCAGAATTCTATCGAGAAGCGTTCGATATCGTCCGTGCAATAGAAAGACGAGAAATGAGACACAAGCCGCTGCTGAGTGCACAGTTGATAAGGCAGAGGTCAATTTCGAAAGTCGCTTTAGCCGGGGGCTCGGCTCGTCGTAGCCATCATCATGTTCCAGAAGCCAATCCTCCCACCTCGTCCAGGCATAATTTCCAAATACTGTGATCAGACCGTAAAGTGATTTTTGCACCTTTGAAGGTGCTTTCAGGATAAGTCCGTCATTTCTGGCGTCGGTGTATTTGAGATTTTGAAGAGCCGCACCGTATGTCGCGTCGTGATCCCAAACAGTGAGCTTAAAAAGGACGGCCCTTAGTGCCAACATAATTTCAGCTGACCAGTCATCATGCAGGTGCCCCCCGCCAAAGTACTTGAGGCCTTCAGAAACTTGGTCTTTGAGGATGTCCAACAACTCTACATCGAGCAATTCGGCGTCGACTTGTCCTACTCGAAATGCGGGGCGCGTGCCCTCCCTTGTGGACACGGCATCCCAGGCAGATCCGATGCGATTTAAGGGGTATGGTAAGCGCTCGAGGTTGGCTCTGGGTCGAGAAGATTGCCGCTGTGCAGCGATGCGAGCAGCGGCTTCGGCCTCGCGGGTTTGACGACGCGCGGCGACGCGGCGCTGTGCTTGTGCGAAGCTCGAGTCGCTCATTTGACTTTGTGCATGAGAGGGATCGTTGAGTGTAATTTACTGGGTGTCTGATTGATGGGGTCTATCGGTCGGTTGGCAGTTGGACAGTTAGTTGGTGTGAGGTTCGTTTTATGTTAAAGCAAAAAGGAAGCGCGCCGTACCTCGGCGCATCGTATCGTATCTGGGTTGGCGGACCCATGACGACAGGGTCGGGGTCTTGTCCGGGGGTCGTGCAACAGAAGCCGAGGTGCTACAGTGCCTGGTCGGCAACGTTACCGTGCTATCTCCTCTCTTGCCTAGGTACAATCCAGTAATCTAGGGGACCATTCTTTTCTTTTGACCTGTGGTCTTAGTAGTCTTGTCTCACTCACTTTATTCACTTTCATGTGAGGTCGACCCCCATTGGTCTTAGCTTGTGCTTTAATCACTCTCCTGCCACCAAATTCGTTCCTTCTGCAGCCAGCTCCTTACACCTTCCTTCGATCTCCCCAGACCCGCTTCGGTCCCGTGATAACAAGCGCGCCAAGATAAGGTAGTACTGCGGGCATGGGGAGACTAGCTAGGTACCTACTGTACCTAAGACAGGCGTGCAGGTGACAGTGTAAGTCATACAGAAAACGCCGAGGAAGGTAAGTGCGGCTCAACCGCTACGCAAAACGCCTTCGCAGTCTTCTATTGCTTCTGGAACTCTATTCCGACCTAAGGTAGCCTTGAACTAGCAGGAACTCTCTCAAACCATCGCGAATCGTCAGCGAACCAACAATCCACAATTGAGACAACATGCTCATCCTTGACAAAGAGAGATCGTACAGTACAACCAGTACGTGTCCGAATAATAAGCAGGGGCTTTTAGCCATCTCCGATGGCTTGCATGCAGCCAGTACTGAACGAATGTCCCGAAATCCGAAATCCTGGGAGCTGGAAGGACGATGACCAACTGCCAGGATTCTACACCAACCATGTTGCATCGGGTGCTTTCCTGTTTACGCTCACTCAAAAAAGCAAAAGGTGACTGAGATATCTTGTGTTTGCTACCACCAGTCACTTATAAGGCTTTCACGCGTCAGGGCCGTTTGTTCCTGTATACTGCATGACCGGCCGTCAGGCACATTCCTCTTTGTGGAGACCGATGCAAACAATTATAGCTCGAGTTGCCGTTTGTTGAGACAAGATGGCTGTTTTTAGTAACTCTTCTTATCACCTGGCCCTGTCTACTGTTGAAAGTAGGCGGGAGCTTTTGCAAGGCCCCCTCCGAGCGGCTGCTTCTGCTGGGCTGCTGGGACTGCATTCGTGCAACAACTCTAAACGCAGTACCAAATGATACATATAAGAGCTATATTTCGGAAAGGATACTCCGGTGTTAAACAGCACCTTCCCAGTCCTCATGCCAGAAGTGTCAATGCTTTGTTGATTCAGTGGTGGATAATTCATGCTCATGAATATTGTTGGCTCTCACGATCAATGAGGGGATACAAGACAGGGCCAACAGCATGGTACCACTCTCAAAGGCTTTTGTGTATCTGCATTGGTCCTGATCAAATGGCAATTCAACATGGAGATGCAGCCGGACGTTTCTGTTAGATCTTCCACCGCCTGGTCCTCGACCCGGAAGCCAGATCCACGCCACATACCGACCAGCAAACACCACTGGGCGAAAGGTTAACATTGCAACATTGTTTGAGATTTTTATTCAACTCAAGTTTCGTTCTTCCAATCACAATGTGACGGGCATTTGCTTTTGTTTGTTCTTGACGATCAGTTCCCGTATATCGTTCTTATTGTTGGTCAACGCCATATATCCATATTTAACCCTTGTTGGTACAGGACTTACACCTTCTTTATTCGTTTCCAATGACTTCTCTATATATATCTACCGCTTCTATGGCGTCGGTACTTGTCCCAGACCTGGACCGATCGTTGGCTCCAGGCAAACAGTCCCGATTTGGTACCACGGGACACCCTCTATCGAATCTGACCCGCACATTGGACCCTTCTGTAGGCAATTGCCAACAAAGCGAGGCACTTGAGGTTTCCTGGCTTCGTCCTCGCGGCTCACTCACGAGACTCAGTCTCTCCCTCAGTCAGACAATGGAAGGTTCACCACAAGACGACATTTCCGTCCAAGCCGAACTCAACTCAGGTCAGAAGCGAAATCGACCGGAGCGTTCAAATGCCCGAGTTCGAGCTTCTATCGCTTGCATCCCTTGCCGTAGTAAGCACACTAAGTGCGATGGGTTTCTACCATCTTGCACACGTTGCAAAGAGGAGGGGAAAAGATGCCAGTGGCCCACTTCACGACGAGGAATTCGCGATCCAAAGAAACGTAATATGATCAAAGATGAGGCCTCGATAACTGATCAAGACGACATGGAGGAGAGTACACCTTCGCCTAGCCTTGCTGGTTCCGACATGTCGCTTCACCAAACCAAATTGCAATCCTCTCGCAGTCAAACGCATCCACTCGATCTATATTACGCCAACTTCCATCTCGCGCATTCCTGGTTACCTCCAAGAGAGACCTTAGAGCCTCTCTTGAAATCAATGTCGAATACCATGCGGTTTCTTAAAGCCGTGATTGCCTATATTGCATCTCGCTACTCGAGTACGGACAGCACGCCGCTATGGGAGCGAGCTTATGAGATGTCGCATGAGCCTCTCCCCTTAACATTATGGTCTGTCCAAGCACTACTCTCCCTATCCGTCGCTTCATTTGGTGGGAGGGACGACTTTTATCGCCATTTATTCAGCCACGCTTGCGAACTTGCACTTCGACTCGGACTTCAACATAAAGCATATGCAGATAAGGAAAAGGACAAGGTCATAGCTGAATCGTGTCGTCGGACACATTGGGGACTGGTTATCCACGAGATGTTGTTAGGCATGAGAAATATCTATGGTCATCAATCACTGTACCGAACGAAGTCGGCTGAACGCGCGGAACTCCCATGCGAGGAGTGGGAGTATCAGGCCGGCGTAAGTACAAATGATGCCGGTGGCTGTGCATTGCTGACTCGTCAATAGGATATTCCTGCTCCAGTGACTCTTGCGGAATATGATCGCCTAGGTCCATCTTGTGATTACTCTTCCTGGGCCTATTTCATTGATCTTATTCGCATCTATGACCGATTTGTGGCAGGATTTCCCCGTAGGTGGGAGACAAGCTCAGATGCATTAGAGGATGCAAACCAATCTATCGATTCGTGGCGCTACACACTCAGAAGGCCGAAAATGGATCGTGTGGATGAGGACGGGGTGAAGGATATGATACTCTATCATGCTGTAAGCTCTTGATCCACTTGATGGTTGCGTCGGTTGCTTACAATACATTCTACAGCTAGTAGTTTCCTATGGGTAAGCCGACCTCAGAATAACCAAACCAGTTTTCAGCCTAACTAACCTACTTGCAAAGTCTCCAGTTTCAGATGCAGCTTCACTGGCACTCAAAACTCGATATAGCTCATCAGTATGTTGGCATGCCTACGTCATGGGAAATCCCACGGCAGCCCAATCTTCAGGCACCGCTACGCCTAGTATCAATCCTCAGTGATATATCGGCGGAGAACTTTTCCCCTTCATGTATCCCATACCTAGAGATGGTTGTGAAGGCTCTTACAGCACAGTCTGATCACAGATCCAAGATTGTGTTCTTGTCGAACTTTCTGAGAAAGTCCGGCGAGTCGTGGTCTAAATCGAGGATGCTCTCAGAGACTCTAGAACATATGTTATCGGGTGCTGGGCATAGCACTTCACAGACAGCCCAACCTCGAACCATGATGACAGCCACTGATACAGTTGCAAACACTCTATCTCAGGTAAACTATTGGACTAACCCAAGCGCGATACAGCTTCCTATTCAATTTCAATGGCCAGGACTTGATGAGCAGTCAGTAAGGGACATGTCAATAACATCGGAAATAATGCCTTGGCCAGGACTGTCATCTCAGGGCTTCAGTGGCGATGTGATCACGCCTGTTGTGGGCACTACTACAGGGGGGCCTTTTCCAGGTCTCGATATCGAAGCAGGCGGCATAGATGAGGGATCCGGGAAACCATCTCCGCATGTGAAGGCTGAAGGACAATGGCAATAGGGTGAGAATGGGGATGGATTTCTTTTTCACTAGAGGATGGCAGGGGTTTGGCTCATAAGGAGGATTTACACGTATAGAAAAGTAGATATCTAGGCTGTGCTTGGGGAATCTGGCTGAAATATTTCCAAGCCAGCGGTCAAGTCTGTTGTTGTGCCCCAAGAGTGCCTGGATATCGAATGAGGAAAGCATCGATCTAACATACGCTATCGATGGATTGAAGCTCAGTGTGTTAAAAAAAAAAAGAAATATGTTGTTTTTCAGCGTGAATTAGACGGTATTCCCAGTATCTGGCTGGAATTGACATCCATTTGTTTATTCCATACGACTTGCGTATATTCTGCTCAATGTATAGTCAAGCTACTATAGTCAGGCCCTGTCTTGAGTTGATGCAAAATCTGAGCCTTGACTGGATTAATTGCTGTCTGTTTAAATCGTGACCGCTAATACCCTAGACTAAGAGTTGACCACGAGGTCTTCTTGGTCAGTACCTACTAGTCTAGTCGACTAGGCTTGTGGCCCGTGCAGAGCTTGCCTTAATCGCTTCCATGAGCAAGGGTCTTTGTTTGTGCCTTTATCTTTTCCCCACCAGGACTCGGTCGGTACCTGGTGACCTCACCTCACCTCACCTAGCCTCACCTATACCCGTGTCTTTGCCGCCTACCTCCCTCTTACATCATTCACCAACAATAACATTAACCTCGTTTTAACGCCCGTTCACGAATAACGCACACTCATATTTTACCGGCGTGAAACTATTATTTTGTACACAGATGACTCATTGCTTTTGAGACCCTAGCTTACACTGCCTTAACGACGACAGGCAGCGATTCACGCTTCAGGACCTAGCGCATCTAGTCGCTGGAAGCTCTACATTAAAGTACAACATTTCCACCCAAACATACAACCTATCTGATGCGGTCAGGCGCTACTTCTCGATAATATATGACCTGAAGCGACGTTACAGCGACGCGCGCTCGTGTAGGACTTGACTGTACTCGAGGGTTTGCGGTGGACAACAATGGTATCTTCGCGCCAGCGTGAGCTTCGACCAGAAGACTCGTGGCGCTTTGTCGAAGGCGAGAACGACAGTTTTGATACGAGTATTCTTCCTTCGCTCGGCGAATCATCACCACCTACATCATCTGGAAACTTTCCTTCGCAGCCGTTCTCCCAAGGTAACATAAGCTTCGCTTCCCAAGACAGCATTCGCGACTTTGGCGCCGACCCAGACGACGAACAAGTCATTCTCCGAGAACCGTTCCGACCAAGCTTCTCTCGTGCCAGTGCCAGCGCAAACGGAGGACAATCCTTCAGAACACCTGATCCAGAGTTCCACATGCCCCGTTTAGATGCTTCAGGCGAGGGAAGTGAGAGGAGTGAGCGCACGATAAGGGGGTTGGGAATTGGGTATGGCGGCGACGAAGGTGTTAGAAGGAGGGGAAACCCATTGGCATCGACTTCCTCACAGCAGCAAAGAATGGCGCGGGCGAGATATGAAGCTGAAGATGAGTATTACCGCCGCCAACGACGTCGCGATGAAGACCCGCAGACGGTTCGCGGACAACTCGCACAGAATATTCCTGCCGCTATTTTCAACACGCTCGGCTGGTTTCTCAATGTCATCGGACTTGCGTTTCGCTATGCGCAGAAACCTTTCGCAATTCTCTTGTCGATCTATCTCTGCTTTGGTGGTCTCATCATTGCGCAGAACATGGCAACCCGATCCATCGCCGCGTCACTTTCACCGATCTGCCGTATTCCAGGCGTATCGATTCTCAACCTTCCGTTCTGTCCATCACCAGACGCCATCGTGCCACCTGGTAGCGACGGATCACCTGTCGAGTTCGACGATCTCATGAGCGTGCAGTCCAAGTTTGAGCAAGTACTCGAGAAAAGCTCCGATGGAGTTTCCTTACCCTTCGAGATGAAGCGTTCGGAAACGGCTATCCGAGATCTTCGCAGCCTTGTGCGACACAGTGACCTGCAGGCTCGTGACGAACTTCTCTTCGAATTTGACGGGTACGTTGATACAGCGCGGCAAACAGCTGCCGATTTGCAAAAGTTCAATACCCATGTTGGTTCAGCTGTCGACGCCGTTATCAGCATTAATCGCTGGACGTCTCGCTATCTCGATACTTTGGCCCCTGAAGCAGAGGACGCTCACTCGCTTTCCGCACCTTCTCCGATTCTTGGCTGGGCATCATGGCTCTTCCACCCTTTCCAGCCAATTACTGATCACATATTCAACGAGCGCGTGCTGCTCGACAAGTATATTGAGCACACAGCTTTGGTTTCGGACCGCATTTCAACTCTTATACTCGAGGCGCAAGCCGTTCTGCGCCTGCTCACCAAAGCTGAGGACCACCTTATGCTCATCTACGATATTAGCTCGCGCTCTTCCGCGGATACAGCATCTCGCCGCGAGAACGTGCTTTGGAACATCTGGACACTGGTCGGTGCGAACTCGAACCAACTTAACAGCCTTTCCCGTCAACTAGCTCTCTTGCGTCAGGTTGACGCTCAGCGCTCTTCAGCAGTTGCACAGGTTAACGCACTCATACTTGAACTGGAGAGCATCCAGGCTGGTCTTGGAGACCTACGCGACCGCGTGGCCGAGCCTGAAGTGTTGCGGAACGGCATTGGTGGGGGACCTCCTATCCCTCTTAGCGTGCATATCGAAACCATCGACCGAGGAGTTGAGCGTCTGGAAGATGCGAGGAGTAGGATTCGCGCTGCTGAAAATGATCGTGTGCGGGATGCATTGGCCAGAGGAGGAGTGCGCAATGAGCCGTTGCTCGAGGGGCAAGGGAAGTAACGTGGTCGAGGTTGAGCAATAGCCATATCACAGTCCGTATAAAACAACGAGACTTGGACTGACATTTTGCGTTGGGCGTTTTGGGCGTACTTAGAATGGTGACTACTGAGAAATAGGTTTGACATAGCATTCAGTCAAGGCAGAGACTAAATAGTTGACTATTGAAATAAACGGTATCTGGTTTCAATATGAGGAAATTCATCTTGTCTGCTTTTCATGCCGTATGGTATCGGTTGTGTATTCTTTTGTACGGGTATGTATTTCCTTACTGATGATGCTTCGAACTCTCATTGGCGATCTAGCAATCGTCGTATTGGCATCCCTTCATCTAGATTATGAACACTTTCCCTTAATGGACACATCAGAGCCGACGGACCACTGCTAGTCCGCCGTTCCAAGGCGAACTGTGACCCTGATTGCATATATGTATGTAAATCTCATAACCCCGAGCCAACGCCTCATTAATGCCTATCCTATGCACCAATAAATCCCAATAATAATCGTGAAAAAACAATTGCCGTCCATGGTATCAGCCCAAATTCCTAAAACCTTGTTCATGACACATAACGCCAAATAAGCCATGCTTGTCCAGTAAATGCAACATGAGATGCCGCCCAACTCTGAAGCTACTCCAAGATGGATCAAAAATAGCCAGGAAAAACTTTTGAGAGTGCTCGCAACCCTGTATGTCAAGTCAGTTTGTGAAAGTACCGTGATATCAGAATTTGACTTACACACTGCCCTTTGAGAATCAGGATCGTCAAAAGGTGCGTTGTTGGCTGCAATTTCGCGCATACGCTGCCGAGCAAAGGAAGAAGGACTTCCACGTCGTGGCGTTGGCTCTGTGCTCAACTCGGAATTTTCTGGTTGTGTCGGAAGCATGTTCAGACGGTGGGGCTTGGGTCGTCTCGTTCTCGCGGTTTTGACTGGAGGAGGCGGACGTGTGTTTGATTCTGGCTCTCCGGGTTGTGTGGCAGGAGTAATGGGCGTCGATTGTCGCTCTGCTCCTTCTTGCACGTCCGTCGTAGCAGGCTCGGCAGGTCGTCGCATGAACGTAGGAAGTTTTATCGAAACCAAAGGCGCAGAAGGGGGTCCTGAGGGTGATGATGAGGTCCGGAAGAGTCGTTTACCCCAATCCTTCATCTTTGTGTTATCGCCTTCCTCGGAAAGATCCTCGAGATCGACTCTTTGGCGTAATTTACTAAGGGCGCGCTCGCGGCGAACCATGCCGTTGGTAATTCGGGGGCTGTAACCCCTTGGCAACATACAATGCTTACACATTGGGCAGAGAGAGCTATTTTTCGATAGAAACTCGTCGATGCATTCTGGATGGAATATGTGCCCGCATGGAAGCTCTCGAATGATAGTGATTCGGTGTTCGAAATTGGTAAGGCAAATATGGCAACTGGGCTGGAAGTTGGTGGCAGCATTGTCACCAGTTGCTCCAATACCGGAACGCTTGCTTCGGACACTAACGCCGGATCGAACGCTTTGTTGATCGAACCCTCGGTTGCTTCGGTGGCGACGTGTAGACGAAGGGGTTGGGGGCGATGCCAGTGATTCGGGATCCGCGTTATATGTGAATAAGGGAAAACTGTTGATATGAGCAGTGGGTACCGTCAGTCGTTTTATACCCATGGCTTCAAGATCGACCTCGCCCGATTCGACCCTCTTCCGGAGTGATATACGGCGTCGTCTCTGTACCAGGTGCATAGTTATCGATACGAAAGCGAATATGGCTAGTAGAGCACCAATAACTATAAGGAAGAAGGCCCATAGTGGAGGAATATCGGATTTATCCTCCACAGATAATTCGGTCCAGATACGAACGTAATCTCTCGGATTGGGACCGTATATCGTGCTTATGTTCTCGCCGTAAGGTATGTTGTCCACGCTACCAGAATAATAACTGAGTTGGTTCATCATATTGTGACCTTCTTGACCAGAAATGGCATATATAGGATACTTGTTGGCGGTCATCCAAGCTCCGCCGTCCTCGAGATTCCACACAGGAGAGTCGGCATCTTGAGGCTGATTCGAAGAATTGTTAGGTTTATAAAAGATAAAAGCACGAATGGGGTCGAGACGCGCAGAAGCGAGGTAAGCCAAGGTACAGTCAATACTGAACCAGGGGGCGAGGGCGATAAGATTGTAATTTTGAGGTGGGAGGTTGCTTCGTCGGGTGACATTTCGCGGGATGAATTGATACTGCTGTTGGTCGCACTGACGGTCATTGTCGAGATCGGGGACATACAGAAGGCCGTTGATAAAGCCGTTGCTTGCATCGGGATTGGTGGTGGTCAGTGTCGTGATGTTGGTGGAAATGCGCTCCTTATATGCTATGTCGGACTGTTTTCATTTAGTAAACCGAGGCCACATGGGTAATAGAGTTGCCTCCGCGCAATTGAAATCGCGAAGGCCCAGTAGGTTGAACGCACCGAGAGAGCCGTAAGGTTTCGGATAATTGTGGATGGAACCGTACTTGCGCCGCTCCATACTGGGTTACTAAACAGGAGGCTGGCGAGGCTGGTCAGCGATGTTCATGGATTGTAAAACGTATAGTAGTGCTGTCTGATTGAAAGTTCCTGCCGAGAGACGTCGTTGATCGCTGGGGCGATGCGAGTGGGGAGTTGGAGGCGGCGTAGTCGTGCGTGTCACGCCAGCAACGGTCATGACGACAATGGCCACGAGGGTGATAACGGCATAACGGAAGGACGGTAGAGTTAAAGACATACACGACATTTCGTATCTCGGTGAGCGCTAGACGATTTGATGTCAGTTCGTGAATGCCAAGACTGGGGTATGATGCGAGGCCAAGAGCCTCGCACCCGCAGTAGCGGATGAGGAGCAGGAACGGAAAGAGACAGACGCCCTGGGGGAATAAAAAGGTATGGAACGAACGGATGCCTGTGACGTAGTAGAGATTGAAAAGGCAAGATGGGACCGAAGCTGAGTGGAATAATGGAAGAAATAAGGAACTTACACATGCTTCTACAACATATTCAATCATGGAATCGTAGGCATGATATGGCGTGCACCAAAGGCGCAAAAAAATCAGGTGGCAGCCAGGGTGAGAAGAGGGCGGACGCGATCCTTCGGATATAAGGTAAGGCTGGAAGGGAGGATGAGAATCGGTCTGAGGGCGGATTGAAAGTCGGGATCGGATCTGAAACGAAAAACTGAGGTTGAAAATGAGAATGAGTGAAAAAGCAGGAGCGAGTGAGTTGAGTTGGCGTTTCTGGGGGAGAAAGAGCAAGAATCAAGCGAGAGTAAGGTGGACTTGGAAACCAGGACGGAGTGTGGAAATGGCCCGGATGCTGAACTGTGGCTGCCGTTTCCGCTGGGGGAGAAAGCAAGAAGTGCAGGAGGGAGGAGAGAGCAGCAGTAGCAGTATTAGCAGCAGTAACAGCGGGTGTGTAGTGGATGGGATAAGACAGGACAGGACGGGTTGGTGGAGAATGAAGAATGCAGGAGAGGCAATACGAAAGGGAGAAAGCACAAGTGAGCGTTTTTGGGGGGTGACGAACGACCTGATTAACCTTGACCAGGGGGTAGGTATCTAAAACTTCGACTCTCTGACTTGCGGTACATAAAACAATTGAGCATTAAGTAAGTACATAAGCATGCTTAACTAGCCAAATTTTTTCGTCAGCCCCGGTCCAGACAGTCAAGTTTTTTCTTTAAACGCCCCGAGACCTGAGTAGGTAGCGAAAGAAGAGGGGGGCAGGGGGGCTGAACTGGGAACCTGGGTTCAATGGATTGCACGTTCAGCGTTAAAACTGGGGGTTTCGGATGAAGTGGGCGAATGAGAATGCGACTTAGACGGGTTCGTTGGTGGCGTGTTTCGGTTTACAGGTGTGAATAGCAAATGGGGAGTGAATATAATATTACCTATTTTATGCAGGGACCGTCTATTGATGAAATATGAACGACCACAACAACAAATCCTTCTATTTCAAAATCACTGCATACTGAAAATAAATGATGATATTGCTGCCAAGATATTCCGACGCCATTCGGCAAATCTCAAAAGCCTGGAGAAGATGCTCCAGGCACACTGAAGCTAGAATTCGAGACCAACACCAAAGTCGCTAGAGTATCGGGGGCCACGATACATGTCGACCAGCGCCTAAAGGTGTACTACAGGTGCAGCTAGCTTGCTTTTTTTTTTTTTTTTTTTAGAGTTGTAGGAACAATAACAGCAATACCAGCTGAACTGGACTCGAGAGAAGCCACGGCGATGGCGGCGGCAGCTGGCAACGCCAAGCCGACAATTTCTGGTCGAACCAGACATCTGGGAACTTGGTGTTGCGTGCCTGTTTTGTCTGGTATGTAGAATTTTTAAGCACTTCTAATTAATTGACTTTGTCAAAGACGCACAGTTGTCCGAGTCCGTGATTTGTCACAGACGGATGGCACGGAGCCCTCGGAAATAATATAGGAACGGACCAGGTCCGGGTCAATTGATTAGAGTCAGCCTCTCTAGCTACAATCATCCATAGCACACACTCGAACTTCGTTTTTTTATTTTATATATTTTTTTATAGATACGAAATGAGAAGCTATCTATGAATGCCGATCCTCCAAATAGCGGTACTAGTCCAAGTGTGAACAGCAAAAAGTCCTTACTGTACTAACACACTCTGCATTAGTTGATGCTATGCTTTGCAAACACAGGTAAGGATTGGCCCGTCCACTTCCCCACAAACCAAAAGCTTGTTGGTCAAGACTTGTACATATTAGGATGGATGGCCCGCAGAAGAAGTCCTTTTATATCTCACCGTCAAGGTTAGGGATACTTATCACCCGGACCTTTAGGTGCATTGCAGGCCGAAAGGGGTTTACACCGGTACTTATCCGTGGTTCTTCCAGTGACGGGCAAGGGAGTTATGATAAAAAGAGAAGGTATTGTATAAAGAGAATAAGTTATCAGATATCCTCAAAATACGCACAGTAGTGATTGATGCTGTACCACTCGGATCTAACTTATCAGCCAAGCTTCTCGATCAAAGCTTGTTGCTTTCGACGCGTTTTGACCTCTTCACCTAGCGCTATCCATGACGGGGTTATTTCTTCAGCGTATTGCAACCTGGATTGATGATCAAACAGGTTTTAGTAATGCGTCTCTGCTGCTCTGTCGATGACAATTAACACAACGTGTCGAATGCTACAGCACATGGCACTGGTTGTTTCAACCTTGTCGTTGAATCCTTGTGTTTTTTCCTTCTTGGCCTGCGGCGACAGGGGCACACGGGGCATGTCTCTGGCCCTCGCTGACTGGCCAAACACAGAAGCTCACCCGTCACCCGTCGCCTGGCCATCTCCTGGCACGAGGGGGACGGGGACGGGTAGGGCGAACTGCCTAATGTTGTTGTAACCCACTGATTCAAGCCCTGGCTGTCACCCTCGTCAGGGAAAACCTTACTGTACTGTATTGAGAAGCATAAGTTACAGCTTAATGTAGCAGAACGTGAGACGTATGTGCACTGTACTGTACGGAATCCTTGACTCGACTCAGAACCCAATCTTGGCAACTTGACTGACTATCATTAATTCGAGGGTCCTGGGGCTGGCAGCTAGGGAGCTATCTCGGCAAACCGGCAAAGATTCATGCTTAGTGAGTTTCGGATGCCAAGATTGCTGCAGGACGGTTGACGAACTTACAAAGCTTGTGTATTTTCTAATCAAGCTATGAGTCTGTTGTACTGTATCGCGACTCTCAATTATTGTCTCCAAATTGTCTGTGGAAGTGCTGTGCAGCAGTGTCTATTACAATTTGGCTGCCTCCCGGAAATTCCCCACAGGTTTTCTTCTCGATCTAGCCAACCACAGAGCCGAATCTCTTTCCTTTGCACCTTCCTGGCCCCTGCAGGAGTACATTCAAGGTAAAAGAATCCTTGTCTTATCGTGCTACGCCACTTGACGTAATCAAGTGCGGGTAAAGCTACCTACCTACCCAGATCAATAAAGCCTGAGGCACGCTACTGTACTAGCGAGATACTAGGCCTACATCATCACAATCAGCTCACTTAAAAGATAAGGTACTCACAGACACACGAATCTGTACCTTATTTGGATCTGTTTGCGAGACCACCATTGTTCTGTTCTGTAGGATCTAAACGAAAACCCTCGCCTTGTAGCGAACTAACTCGTCATCTTGGTTACACGTGGTATGCGAGTCTACGAATAGCGTTGGGGATGGATGAGCCTGACGTGATGCCTTACACCTCACTACCTATTTCGGTCTGAGAGGGAGGGGAGAGAATAATCAATGTTAAGTAAACACTGTGGATAGTCGGGGTTCGCGACTATTGATCAGCCATCCTTGGTCACTGTAATGAAGCGAAGTGCCGAGTTCGACCAATATCAACACCGCCATTATCAAATAGAAGAGTGATTGCCATTATTATACGCCCAGGACGAAGGCGGAAACATTATCAAAATGAAGTTCTGTGCTCTTGACGAGGAAATCGATATTGGTAAGAAGGAGTGATGCATATCAATGCAGATCAAAACTCCAATGATAGCTACCACATGCAAAATCTCACTCAGCTCCAGGCGTATAAACATGCCAGTAGGACAACGTTGATCGACTCGGACAATATGAATCTGCAAGAAGACTACTTACAACAATGTATTCACTTGCCAAATGCTATACATCTTGACCTATACTTTCTCGAAGAACATTTCACTATAATGATTACACTGGGTGGACGCTGTAAGGTTTACCAAGTGTTCATATTTGATTCAAAATAATCGTTACTGTCATTGCTTTTCCCTCAATTAAAGACCTGACACTCTGTTTATCTAGTGTATCCAGGCTTTCTGACTGAGCATTTTACAGGCCGAATCAGCGGCCTTCTTACCAGCGTCGGTCACCACCGTAGCCATTGTCACCATACTCGTTGCTACCACGGCTGCCACGGCGCTCACGGCCATAGCTTCCCTGGCTTTGGCGAACATAGTCATCAGCAGAGCCTCCGCCGTAACCGTTGTCGTCCTGGCGTCCGTAGCTATCGCCACCATAACCGCCCTCCTGTCGACGCTCACCACCATAGCCGCCACTGCCGCCGTATCCGCCCTCCTCACGGCGCTCGTAACCGCCGCCGCTACCACCGTAGCCACTACCGTAGCTGCTTTGTTCTTGGCGACCATAGCTGCTCTCTTCTTGACGGCCGTAGCCACTCTCCTCTCGGCGTCCATACCCGCTGCTACCACCGTAGCTGCTTTCCTCCTGACGTCCATATCCACTGCTGCCGCCATAGCTGCTCTCCTGGCGACCATAGCTGCTTTCCTCTTGACGACGGCCACCATAGCCGCCATCATCATCATCACGACGGCGACTGTGGCTCTCTTCGTTTGAGCCGTAGTACTCATGTCTCTCAGTTCGCTGCTCATAGCCCCCAGAATAAGACTGATGAGTCTCAGTTCGCTCCTCGTAGCCGTAGCCACCGGCATGGCGACCATCTGAAGAGTCTCGCTGCTCGTATCGGCGATACTCCTCATGCTGGCTGCCATCAGGACGCTGAGTTTGAGAATACTGGGCCTGGCCGTAATGATCGCCGTGACGACCATACTCTGTTTCAGTTCTAGTGTAAGATCCATCGTCCTCACGGCGGCTGCTGGACTGTTTCTTAGTCTCGTCATCGCCAAAAGCACCGCCAAGGATTGAGCTTGCTTGGTTGAGGAAGCCACTAAGACCACCCTCTTCCTTATCCTCCTTACGGGAAGAAGAGGGCATCTTGTAGCCAGTGTTCTGCTCGACCATTCCGGAGAGGGCGCCAGTAGCACCCTTGAAGATGGCATCGGCCGCAGCACCAGCAATCTTGTCCTCAAGAGTGTCCTCACCACCACCGTACAGCTTGCGCATCTTAAGCTTGCCAGCACAGCCGTGACCGTGACCAGTGTCATGGACACCCTCCTTGTGGTTCTCACCGTTCTGGACACCGTCGCGAGTCAGCTTGCGGCGGTAATCCTCACGCTGACCGTCACCCATCTCCTGCCACCATTCCTCAACACCCTTAAAGAAGCGGTGGCGGCCTTCCTGAACCTTTCGGTTTCCAAGATCGCGCTGAGCGGGGTGGTGCAAAACACCGTTGACGATGTCGTCGAGGAGTCTCTCCACGTCGGTACTCTCGTCATCGACGGCATCCATGAGCTGGGGAACGACCCACTGAACCATAGAGGCAGCATTTCGACCTGCGATTTCGTTGAGAATCTGCGATTGAGTTAGTTTGTTATCCATGTGCTGTGTTATAGGATTTGACTCACGTTGGAGAAGTGATCCTTGGAAAGCATGGAGTGAGTAGGATCGGTAGATCGGTCATCGTTGAAAACAATGTGCTGCTCACGCTCACTGCTCGCGATAATCTCATCAGAGCCGGTCTTCAGCTCATTGCGGATCTGCTGGATGAGAGGAACGATGAAAGGAGCAATAATGGAGAAGATGAACACGGAGAGCTGCTCCTCCAGCTGCTCAATGATCTTGGGCAGCACAGGGATCTTCTCCATGGCGCCCGAAATGCTCTTCATGATGTCGTCGTGGAACTCGATAGCGGGCATGACCTGCTTGAAGACATTCTGGATGTATCGAGTGAACTCCTCAGGGTCACGAGGAGACACACTAGTGTTCTCCATCTGAGCAGTAGCAGCACTGTTCTGGAGTTCATCAACTCGATCACTCTGGTGCTTATCACCGAAGATACCATCAGGGATCTTATCCAGAAGATCGCGAAGCATGCTGGTGTCGGAGTTGGCACCTTGCTGAAGAGTGCCCTCGAGTTCCTCAATTTCGTTCTGGGTCAGCTTGTCGGACACTGAGATGATTAGCGTTCCCGTTCTCTTGCTTTGAATAGCTATATCACCAACCTTCACCAGTGACTGAGTGCAGGAAGTCGACACCACCGAAAGTGCCTGTGACAACGGGGTAGACGGGACCTCTAGCGCCCTCAATCTCCATCTCGGTATCGCGGCCGACGTGGGCGAAAACATCGCGTTCACCCAACTCGATGAGGGCCAGCTCGCAGTAGTTGCTGTGGGCAAAGAAATCTAATTCGCAATCGTGTTAGCTTCTGGTGATACAAGTTATGGTCAAAGTTGCTTATCAAGATATGAAGAAGCTTGTTTTAATTACCTTCCAGACAGTGCAATCCAGTTCCCATAAGGCGAAGAGCCTCGTATTTGTCTGCCTTTCGTCGAGAGTCCTTGTATCGGCGAGCAAGCTCAATGGTACCGCTAAAGAGCTTCTTGACGTGCTTGGCAGAAGTCATGATGCGAGCACGTTCGTTCGCAATGTAGTTCTTCATGCCGGTCTCGGGATCAACAGACAGCTCTCGCTCCTCATCGATTGGTCCTCGAAGGCGTTCATCATACTGACGAGCATCCACGTTCTCGGCGTAATCCTTGGGGTTGTCGATGTGGTCCTCGGGACGGTAGCAACCCAATCGCTCAGCGGTGACCTCGAACTCGCCGGAGCCATAACCGAAGGTCATGAAACCGAGAACACAAAGCAGAAGGCGGATGGCCTCGGCAGAAACGGACTTGACGGTACCGACATCGATGGCCTGGGAATAATCGCGAAGCCAGTTTCCAAAGTAGACACGAGAGACGTTGATTTTGTTGAACTTCTTGCCGTTGAGGGCCTGGGCCTGTGACAGGATCAGGAGTGCATCGGTGATATCGCCGTGGCGCCCTTCAAGTAGAGTCAGCCGTTAATGTCCTTTGCGCTGTGTAGGAGAACCACTTACAGTTCTGACCCTCAACCTTGGAGATTGAGGCAATGTTACCAGCTCCGAATGCAAAGGCCGGTGAGGCCAGAGCAACGAGGATAACGAGCCCCACCAGGAGGCTGTGAGATCTGAGAGTGAACATAGTGGTGCTTCACGTCTTCAGTGCTGGGAGTGACCCAGGAAGCAAGTTGGTGTTGTGTTACAAAGGCAGTAAAAGAAACAACCCCTTCCGAGCTAGCAGAGGGGAACGCAGTATTGTGAAGTAGTTTGTAAGAAGGAAAAGGAATAACTTTAGGGAAATTCGATCTGAAGTAGGAAGAGAAGGGAAAAACAGGGAGTCGGTGGAGGATGGTGAAGGTGGAGGAGGGGACCTAGCTAACTGAGGGGCAGCCCGTCGATATCCATCCACTCAGCTGGTGACGCAGCTTCAGCTGCCGACTGTGCTTGTGTTCTCCAGTGACAAACAGATGGTCCGACCAGGCAAACCAGTCGAAACACTGGAGCTCATATCATTTGTCCAGGCCATTTCTAGGATACCAATTGCTACCTCAACCAGACAAAGCAAGCCACCTCACCTCTTACAGCGCTAACAGCACAGAAGGGGGCCCGGCTGCCTCCTAAGCTGACTCGATGTCCAGATAACACCTTCAAGCTGCTAACAAAAACCTAGTTTTCTTGGGCGATCAACCGGTAGTGAAGACATGGTCCGCCTAGTGTGCTTTGCATCGCGCCAAGCATGAAATTATGAAATCATGCGCATACGTCGAGGGCCTGCAACTTGTTAGAGAATGATCGAGGGGCAGAAGAAGCTTAGGGGAGCTTTGCAAGCTGCGACAGGGGTCCAGTACATATAAATCGGGCGTGTCTTTGGTGTAAAGACAAGTACCTCACCCCTCCATGATGGCAACAACAAGGGTCTGTAACACGACCCATTGGCTGTCGTCGAATCAAGCTTAAGAACAAACGCGTGCTTGCAAGAATAACCACGTTGATCACTGATTCGAACTGTCGCGATGGCAAATTCAGAAGCAAAAATCAAGTTCCCTGAAGTTATGTCAGAAGATGCCTCCAAGATTCTGGAATACGATCGTACAGTTTTAACTGGGATTCCAATATCGGCCTCGAGATAGTGGTTGCGAAGAAGCATCATCCTCTTATCAGCTTTTCTTGGACCTGTGCTGAGGGGTTGCGCTACCCCTCCATCGCGTCCGGCTGCTCCGACACAGCAATGCGACAAGAGAGAACGCCGAAATCCCCAGTGCGATGTGATAGGTACGGCGGCAACAGTCTGAGACTCGAGTTGTCGACGTATGCAGTTACGCCAAAACTTCAACAACGGTGAGTTTGGCAATGCGGTTTGGACGGAGGTCGCGGTATTCTAAGCCTGTGTCTTCGCGTTTGATATGGTCCTGATCGTGTCGTTCGATGCTTCAACAGGCAGTGAAGTGAAAGACATATCCAGACAGGATAACAAGAAAGCAGCGCAGACTCGTCTGAGATGCGGCTGAGTGACCAGAACAGATCGGACGAATGCATTGAGAAACGGAAGACTTTAAACTTGACGCGTTTGTGTCTTTATAACATTCAAGAACATCCAACTGGGTGGGGTTAAGATTCCCATCAACAGGCTACGCGATACCAAAGACTAAACGGAAGTCCATCAAGGTGCTCTCGTAACGACTTTGAGCCGAGAGTATTCGTTCTTGTCTCTAACGTAGATAACAGCCAATATGGACTTCAATGCCATTGCGGCCAAACTGACTTACGACGACATGAGAGATACTGCCTTGCGCCGACAAAAGGTTGGATTAACCTCTCATCAGTCAAATTCCAGTTCTAACCCGGTGGCATTGCAATACTGGTTGTGTCGAGGTTATGGACCCGTGGACGGTTAAAGTACTGTAACATACTTGGATATCTTTGGCAAATTACTAAGTCAGCTTTCTTAAGATGCTGCTCCAGCTATCAATGAGACTTTTTAGTGGCAGCTTGGAGGTGTTCACAAATGCGCTGTAATCGAGCTCTACTGTGTTGCGAGAGGGAAGAGCCCTCTAAACTGAAAACCAGACTTTTTGATACACTGAAGCTGTGCTAACCAAGTAAGTCTATATCACAGCACTCAGCGTCAATGGCTGTATAATAGATAAAAGGGCAGGGGCAACAGCTGAGCCACATGTCGAATACTCTACTATAGAGCAAAGCAAACCTGCTTCCACCAAGTGACTTAGCTGGACAAAAGGTTGTCCGCGGCTCGATCGGGGTATGGGCTCTGCTGGAGAGTTTCGAAGTTTCTGTCACACAGAGGGACGCTGGGGGGGCGCAAAGTGCCTGAAAAGAGCCTCGAACTTTGAGCACCAGTAGTGGTCGTCATTCCATGTGCCCCTGGCTCATCGTGCTGAAATGTACAGGTCAAGGGTGAAGGTGCTGGAATGACCCCGCCTGGCCAGTTTCCAGCAAGCTTAGCAGGTGATGGCGCCCTCGGATTGGGTTTTGCGAGGCGGTGAGTGGAGGGCAACACACTCAGGGTGTGACAGTGACACATGGTTCCGGCATGCCCTGGGAGGCGTCATGTAGAGCGCTGGAGGAGCCGCTGAAGGAGTCCTTTGTTGGTATCACTGAAATATCGCGGCTTGGGTGATTTCAATTGCGAGGGGCCTCGAAGCCGCTGTAAGTCGATTTTGACAACGAATTTGCAATGCACAAGCAGCCAACATCAGTAACAATACAATGAGTGTGCGTATAGAACAAAGGAGACAGAACGGTATTCCTCGAGACCGGTGCTCCATGACGAAAAATATTAGACGAGTACAGACGCGATACATCTAACATTGAGAATTCCGCACTTGCAGCAGTAGCACCCAAAAGGCTGCACGACTGAGCGGGCGGACGACTTGTTCCCTCCTCTCGCCGCGAATGACTGATTGACCAGTCAGCGATGCTTGCTCGAAAGTTCATTTGTCCTTGGTGTTTGCACGTCCTCGAGGCTTAGGTGTGGTATGTTTCGGCTTTTGTGAATGCCAGAGGGTCATGGACGCGACAATGTTCCCAATCTATATGAGCCAGTTGACCTAGACTTGCGCTGGGTTGCTCTTGTCTTTCCACTGCCCGAATATTGTGTTGGCACTTGCACTGTGTTATTTGTGCAGTTATCAGGCGCGGGAAGGTGCACTGGTAGGTGCTCTGCCGGTTACAGAAAATGGAAGCTTGAGGCTTGGGCAGGCAGAAGCGTGGGAGCATCTACGGTACATTCAATTCATTGTGTGAGCCTGATGTTACTGTGAACCTGCGACAGCCCGCTGAGCTTCCATCAGATTAGGTGGGTTCCGTGGGAGTGTCCAGGTCGGGTGCCGCGGGAGAAAGGATCACAGAGGGTGCCGCTGTAATGATGGACTGCGAGGGAACTTGATCAGCTTTCCTCAGGCCCCATTTTCAAGGCCCCCGCCTGAGTTGGTGAAATTTTTTATTATGCTCTGCTGGCCTAGACGGGCGACTTGAAGGGCCACTCGAGCGGGTGTTTACAGCCAATCAATTGGCGGTTGACCACTAGGAACACGCGCTGCTGCAGCTCTTGCCTTTTTTTCCCTTAATTTTTCGCGTAGGAAGGCGGGCGCTGATTTTATTTTTTTCTTAGGCGCTACGATTTTTTGACGCCCCCGCCTTAGCGAACATTTACTGATTGCGCCTGGCACTGGCCCCTACATATTCAGCGCACCGCCCACCCCGCGCCCGTTTTCACTTTCCCCCGTTCTTCAGTACTCTCAGCACCATCATCCTTCAGCACTTTTCAGTGAATCACTGGATTCTCATCCCCTCAACGCGCCAAAGCCGCCTGAATTCACCCGCTTTGATACTTCGTACATCCAAACAGCGCATCGCGTCCACTACAGACTAAACGCGTTTTTTTCTCCGCCGTTCAGTCCACATCAAATCGTCTGCGTATAGCTTCCGGTGAAGTCCATACCAGCAGATCTACCACTTTACTACGCAACCCTAGATATCTTCAGCAAAGTCATAATGGCCCGCCCCAAGAAGACAGCTGTTGAGAAGCAGCAACCTGCTCCCGTTCCTATTCCCCCTCAGCACATCCAGCAATACCCTCAACATCCCCAGCCTATCGCCGCTGTTCCTCAGCAAGCGATGGCTATTCCCATGCCCGCAGCTGTCGCGGCTCCTCCACCTCAGGCTGTGATGCCACAGCGCGTTGTTGATAACGACAGCTTTCTTCGCGTGCGCGATTCGGTAAGTTCTCAAAATTTCATCTTGTCTTGTGGATTCCCAAAACCCATTTCATCCAACACCAACGCGATCAAGTCGGTCGCATTCCGTTTTCCATGAGTTGCTTTGCACAGCTTTTGATTTGCTATGAGTCCTGTAGCATTTATCAATGCAAAGTCACATTGCAGCTTGGAAGTATGAGAACGAGCGCATCGCCATGTCAATTGGACTCAAGGAGCTTTCGGGCTTTGATAACGCTAAGACGCGTTGTCAGTGAGCTGGTTGCATCTCGAGGTCTTTACAAGTCCAGAAGAGCTCTACCCCACTATGCTTTTGTACCCACTCTAGCTCCCCACTCACTTACACCTGACTTCCTTTCACTGTCCAAAGCGATATTCAAAGAGGCAGCCAAGAACAGTTTCACTGACATCATCCAGGCCGTCGGTCGCTTGACTACTATCCTCGAGCTCTTGAGATCCTTCACTGCCGACTATGTCCGCCAGACCAATCTCCTGCTTGGTGAGCCTACTGCCGAGGGCTCGCAGGATAACCTTCTTGCCAACTTCGAGCATGCCGCTCAGCAGCTGATCATCAACCCTCCTGAGCTGGCTCCTCCTGTTGAGGAGAAGAAGGAGCGCAAGAAGCGTACTATTGACCCCAACGCCCCCAAGCGTCCCTTGACTCCTTACTTCCTGTACATGCAACACGCTCGCTCTATCATCGCGAACGACCTGGGTGCTGAGGCACCTAAGGGTGCTGTCCAGGAGGAAGGTCAGCGACGATGGGCTCACATGGGTCCCCATGAGAAGCAGGGCTGGAACAATGCTTACCAGTACAACCTCCGTCTTTACAACGCCCGTGTTCATTCTTACAAGAATGGCAACCCCCTCGCCAAGGGCATGACCGATGAGGAGGCTCTCAAGTACGCCGAGGACTTCCAGATCCCCATGCCTGAGCTCAAGGATGTCACCCAAACCGAGGCCCCTGCCAATGATCAGGACGCCATTGCTGAGCAGCTTCAGGCTGTTGCCGCTGCCCCTGCCGCTGAAGAGCCCGAGGAGGCTGAGACCCCCGCCAAGACCCCCAAGAAGGCTGCCGGCGGTCGCAAGCGCAAGGTGGCCACCCCCGCTGCCGCTGCCGAGGAGAAGCCTGCTCCTGCTAGCCCTGACAAGAAGCGAAGGCGATCCACCAAGGCTGCCGCCGCTGAGCCCCAGGAGGAGCCCAAGAAGTCGGGTCGCAAGAAGACTAAGAGCTCTTAAGCACCCTTCGTCTGTTCTCTTTTCTCGGTTGGCATTGGTTTGTCTTCGCTTTCCGCAACTCTCCGTTAAGCTCTTGTCGCAGTATCAATGCTGGCAAGATGCACGATACCTAAGGAGACTGGTATATACATAGGGCGGTCTATAGGAGTTTAGAGGAGTTCTCTATTGCTTATCCATATTTGACGTGGGTTATTGGTACCTAGGAATGGTAAAATATGGGGTTTTATCAATGATACGGCTGGGAAGTGGGAAGGTTCACTGGATTGTGTACGATGCCTATGTTGTTTTGACGTGCACGGCAATGCCGAATGATAGCAATGATCTTGAGCACATTGATAATCTTCTTTACTTTCGTTCAACTAAGTGGACTTGTTTCTCGTGAATGACACATTGTAACCTGCTTTGATGCAACATGTCTTTTGCTGTAGTGGCCAGTCTCGACAATTTGCAACAAAGAGTTAGCATATGGTTAGTGATAACGGATGTAATGATCTTAGCGACATGATGAATCGAGTTATTTCCGTAGTGGTGCTTGTTTGATAGCTTGAGATTGTCAGGCAACTCTTGTCACGTATACATAAAGAGTGATGCAGCCATATAAGTCAATCACATCAACATGTATTGCTTTGCTGGCTTGGTGATGACAAGCCGTGAAAGCATTCACGCCTACGAGTCCAACGCGAAAATGGACATAATCTCTCGAGAATGATACTGAAACTAGTTCTGGATAGACGTGAAAGAATGTGTCCGTCGCATTAAGGTACGACTAACAGTACTATAGCTGAATAGTACTCCGGATCGTGTAAGTCATATGCGATTCCAATTCATGACAGCGCACGTGTAGTTTCTTTTCTTATTCCTAACCGTTATGCAAGGCTATCCATGGACTATCTGCCGGAAGTAACTTCAACTGGAAGCTCCGCTGTTGTTTTCGTTACAGCAGCGAATTATACACGCAATAGACACGTTTTAGTGTTGTTGTTACTGTAAAAGGTCAACGACTTTCGAGACATCATTTCCACATTGAGTTATCGGTGTGCATGTAACCGTGCTCCCACTCTTATCGGGACGTGCCCCTAGAAGATCGCCAGCTCCCGCAGTGGGACACAAAAAGTCTGGAGCCCCAGCTGGAGGGGACGTCAGGTCAGCTTGAGGCTAAATTGGAAGAGACGAGCGAAGAGTGACAGCCAACTTCTATCAAAGCGCCTCTGCTACGTCATGCTCTTTGCATCTGCAGCTCCAATCGCCTTTTACCTGCCCAAGTTCTAAAACATCGATTGTTCCTCGGTCCGCTTTGTGAAATAGTCTTCTCAGGGAGAGCTCTTTCATCTTTTATTCCTCGAATTCTAGACTTTTCTCTACCACCAGTCGCCCTTTTTACCTCGACTCACTCATCTCTGCATAGGCGCGTATCTTGCCCACCTAACGTCTGTGGCTTGCGAGAATCGGATTCTCTAGGCATTTGTCAATCTTCACTGAGAAAGATTATTAAACTTCGACCACGCCCGAAGTAGATATATCCTCAAGCCAAGTTCATCGCCATGTCTTCTTTTATTCGTTGGTAGGTCTAGTCAAGTCGGCTTCAAACACATACATCATCCGTTGTAGCGTCCGTGCTGATCTATATCCAGGTACAACGCCAGGTTGGCTGCGCGCCCACTGCTTACTCAGAGTGTAACCACCGCATTCCTCTTTGCTACCGGTGATGTTACAGCTCAGCAGCTCGTTGAGAAAAGGGGTGCCCAGAAGCATGACCTGGTCCGAACAGGCCGTATGGCCCTCTACGGTGGTTGTCAGTGTTCCTTGAAATCAAAGCTCACCTACCAGAAAAACTAACCCTTGATAGTCGTTTTCGGTCCTGTTGCAACAACATGGTTCGCATTTCTCGCCAGAAGGGTCAATGTGAGAAACAAGAAGGCCGAGGTTCTCACTCGTGTTGCTTGCGACCAGCTTGGCTTTGCGCCTGTCATGATTGGTGTCTTCCTGGGTAGCATGGCCACCATGGAAGGCAAGAGTGCAAAGGAGCGTATCGAAAAGACCTGGTGGCCCGCTCTAAAGGCCAACTGGATGCTCTGGCCTGCTGTTCAGATCATCAACTTCTCGCTCATCCCCCTGCAATATCGTCTTTTCTTTGCCAATATCATTGCAATTGGCTGGAACTCTTATTTGAGCTGGGTCAACTCCCAGTAGACGAGGTCCTATTTCTCAAAAGAATTGTCTCGCCGACCATTTTCATATAGACATAGACGTATGTGTCTTTATACCCATACAAAGCTGATGCTCTGTTTTCACAAGAGTTTACTGGGTTTGTTCTCACAGGGTTTGGGGGATAAACGGCGCAGAAGGAATGAAGCAAAGCGTATTTCTTAAACGGTTTGACCGTGTTTCGATAGATGCTATACCTCTGTATACTAAGCCATAAAAAACACATGACTTCTCACTTTCATGGTCAATTAATGGGTCTCATGCCGCTTATCTTACCAGCACGGGATTGACTGCCAAGACTCATGATACGGCGGCAATCAATGTCCGGGCTGTCCTGGATCGGCTATCAGTTGAGATCGATGCCCGGGGCAGAGAGACCCATGATAACCGCCGTAGACTTGCGTCTCCCGCCATTTTGAGTCACTGAGAGGCCCTCAATGCCCTGTTGCAACTGCGGAGAAGCCCCGTGATGAAACCAGCTGCAGTGGTTGGGGTACGGTCCGTGTTTAGGATGCTGGGCGCGACGTAGGCGGACAAAAATAGTCCATGTCTTGATCGTCAATGAGTCGTAAAGCGGTAAACTCGACTATAGGATATCATGAGCCGAATGTTGACGGCTAGAGTGAATCTTAAGAGAGAACAATCTTGATTCAATAGCAAGTGAGAAATGAGTCACTGCTTCTCAGTTTAAACAAAATATCAAGACAAAATATTATGCTTATAGTCTGACGTCTTTTATGTCACCAGCTCATTGAAGCCGTTATCGCTGCCTTAGGCCACAAATAGTTAGCGTCAGAAACCCTGTTCATCGCAGCGCAGCCTTTTCCCAGGCGGCCAAATCCGGGTTTGAAGATACAACCGAACAACATCAGGAACTCGTCCTGACCTCTAAAACCGCCCCTCTCCTCGCTCCCCAGACTCTGCGGTCCATCCGCGCCTGGTAACTCATCATGTTGCCTTCATCGATGCGCCGTGTCGTCGCCTCCGCCGCCTCCTCTACCCCTCAGACCGGTCTTGTGTCTTCCCTCGCCTCAGCCACTATAAAGACTACTCCTGTCTTTGTTCGAAATCACCCGCGACGATACTCCTCTTCGAAACCCTCCAAATCCGATAATGGCTCCAACGAAATCTCGGCCGACCAGTCGGTCCCCGCTACCACAACACCCAAGTCTGGCAGCGAGAAGCGAAAACGCAAGAGCAACAAGGATGCTTCCGATCGAGCAGCTTCTATGAAGAAGCTACCGAGCGTCCCCAGCACGCATCACATGTCACAAGAAGGTAGGACGCCAGAAAATCCCAATTGCGTATCTAGCATGATTGCTAACAGGGCTCAGCTCTTGGTCTATCAAGTTTCTTCTCACTACATAGGCCTATCTCTGTTACTCAAACCATGCCCCGAGCCGTGTCCGATGAGCACTTTGCCTCCATCTTCGCTGCACGAACCAGAAACAACAAGATGGCCGATACCGATTCGACTCTTTCCAGTACTATCGAGCAGTTGGAGGGCCCTATGGCTCAGATGACCATTGGTGGACAAGAGGGTCAGGAGGTTATGCACAAGGTTGATATCAAGAACCCTGACGGTACTGAGTCGAGCATGTACCTCCAAATCGACACCATGTCCGGCGAATTCCTCCCCTTCCGACCTCCTCCTCTGCCGCAAGCCGAGGCTGCTGGCGAGTCCGAGGGCGCTCTTGCGGAATCCGAGGCCGTGGAGGATGTTCCCCAACACCGCGTCTACAAGGCCCTCTTCACCATTGAGGAGTCTACCGACCCCGATGGCCAGATCCGTATCATGGCGCACAGCCCCCGAATCATGCAGGATCAACCCCGAAGTTTCCTGGAGCGCCTAGCCCTTCGTCAACTCAAGTTTGACGAGGCCCAGGGCCGCCGGGATATGCATGCTATCAGTGTGAAGCGACAAAGAAAGCTCAAGATGAAGAAGAAGAAGTATAAGAAGCTGATGAAGAGGACGCGAGTCCTGCGCCGCAAGTTGGATCGAACTTAGACATGTGTACATATTCCCCCAAACCGTCCGAGTCCTGTTTCCGATTTTCTCTCTATCTCGCATATGGGGTCTTCAAAGGACATTTTTCATTCGTGGTGTCTGGGCATGAAGGGTGATGATTTCTCTACAAGTTTGGACTGTGGCATTGCGATCCGAGGCTTTTCATATTTACATAGACTCGCGCATAACAATCATCATTCTAAATGAGCTGAGATCCTTTTCGCCGTGACTTCGGTCTCAGACATACGAATCATGTATGATTAGCTGTACAATTCACTCATTGATCCTCATTTATTATTCTGTACATATGTGACTATTAACGTCTGGATTACTACCGAAACAGAAGAAATCCATGTCATTCATGAATCTACTCATACGACTACTGGTTTTCTTCAGATAGAGTTACCTCTGGCTAGTTGAGATGACTTGAGTCACAAGGATTGAATAAACGTTCTTGTGTATGAGATTTAGAACCATACCAACTACACCGAGCGCCACCGCATTTGGCTTTAAGAGTTCTCGGTGAGATCGGGAGCTAACTCCGTCGACGCCCCACTTCTGCTGTATCTCACCGACGCTTGACCGCCCGGCAGAATTCTATCGACCGCCAAAATTTTGGATTTTCTGAGCCAGGTCCCACTTGAAGACGAGATCGCATTTGCGCCCAGGTGTTTCCAGAGCAATTGGCTGTAGAAAAATCTGAAAAAATGCAGCGCAAAGCGGTGTATGTATCCCTTTTGTTGTTTCAAGCTTTGCTCAACACGCTGACAATATCATAGGGACTCGCGCATTCCTGCGCTCATTCAAAATGGCTTACAAGAGAAGAAGAGAAGCTTCTTCGTCGTGGTGGGAGACAGGTCAAAAGATGTGATCGTGCGCCTGCACTATATCATGTCCCAGTTCGATATCAAGCAGAACAAGTCTGTCTTGTGGGCTTACAAGAACAAGCTATTGGGCTTCACTAGGTGAACAGTTGTTGAAGTCTCTTCATTTGATGCGACCCAGCTAACAGAGGCTTTTCAGTCACCGAAAGAAGCGCGAGCAAAAAATCAAGAAGGAGATCAAGCGAGGAATTCGAGAAGCCAACACTGAGGACCCCTTTGAGCTGTTTGTGTCGCTACACAACATCCGATATACCTACTATAAGGAGACCGACAAGATTCTTGGTCAGACCTTCGGAATGTGTATTCTGCAGGACTTCGAGGCCATCACACCCAATATCCTTGCGCGAACGATCGAGACTGTCGAGGGCGGTGGATTGGTTGTTCTCCTGTTGAAGGGTATGAACAGTCTGAAGCAGCTTTACAGCTTGTCTATGGACGTCCACTCGCGATACAGAACAGAGGCCCACGACGATGTGGTGGCCCGTTTCAACGAACGATTCATCCTGTCTCTGGGTAGCTGCAACTCTTGCTTGGTTATCGACGATGAGATGAACGTGCTTCCCATTTCTGGCGGCAAGGGTGTCAAGAAGCTGCCTCCACCTGACCTGGACAATGCGAAGACCGAGTCTCAAATTGAGCTCGAGGCTATGAAGGAGCAAAACGAGGGCCGACAGCCCGTGGGACCTCTTATCTCTCTCGCCAAAACAGTCGACCAGGCCAAGGCTCTTATCACGTTTACAGATGCTATCGCCGAGAAGACCCTGCGAAGCACAGTTACTCTGACTGCTGCACGTGGTCGAGGAAAGTCTGCTGCTATGGGTGTTGCTGTTGCAGCTGCTGTTGCATACGGATACAGCAACATTTTCATCACCTCGCCCTCTCCCGAAAACTTGAAGACTCTTTTCGAGTTCGTCTTCAAGGGATTTGATGAGCTCGGCTACGCTGATCACGCCGATTACTCGATTATTCAGAGCACCAACCCCGACTTCAACAAGGCTATCGTTCGAGTCAACATCCACCGACAACACCGACAGACCATCCAGTACATTCGACCTCAGGATGCCCATGTCCTCGGACAGGCTGAGTTGGTAGTGATCGATGAGGCAGCAGCTATTCCCCTGCCTCTTGTCAGAAAGCTAATGGGCCCTTACCTTGTTTTCATGGCATCTACTATCAACGGTTACGAGGGTACTGGTCGCTCCCTTTCTCTTAAGCTTATCAAGCAGCTGAGAGATCAGTCACGCACTGCTTCCACTGCAGGTGAGGGCATGGAGATTGCAGACCGGTCAACGGGTAAGACATCAAAGACAGAGGAGTTCCAGGCTGGGCGCAAACTTCGAGAGATCACCCTATCTGAGCCTATCCGATATGCTCAAGGAGATGCTGTTGAGAAGTGGCTCAACACTGTTCTTTGTCTTGACGCAACCCTGCCCAAGGCAAAGTCCAACATTAACGGGTGCCCTGACCCTACACAGTGCCAGCTCCTGAATGTCAACCGAGATACTTTGTTCTCCTTCCACCCTGTGTCCGAGAAGTTCCTGCAGCAAATGGTTGCGCTGTATGTTGCTAGCCATTACAAGAACTCGCCCGATGATCTGCAACTTATGAGTGACGCGCCTGCGCACGAGCTCTTCGTTCTTGTCCCCCCAGTTTCCGAGGATAGTGCAAGACTGCCAGAGCCCCTGTGTGTTATTCAGGTTTCGCTAGAAGGAAAGATCAGCAGGCAGAGCGTTCTTAACAGTTTGAGCCGAGGACAACGACCAAATGGTGATCTCATTCCCTGGCTTGTCAGTCAACAGTTCCAGGATGAGGACTTTGCCTCTCTTTCTGGAGCTCGAGTTGTCCGAATTGCCACAAACCCCGAGTATGTCTCCATGGGATACGGAACTAAGGCTCTGGAGCTGCTCGTCGATTACTACGAGGGCCGCTTTGCCAGCCTTTCTGAGGACGAGGATCAAGTTATGGAGGATACGATGACCCGAGTCACCGACGCCGAGCTGGCCAATGCTAACCTTCTTGATGACGATATCAAGGTGCGAGACATTAACAAGATGCCTCCGTTGTTCTCTAAGCTCTCCGAGAAGAAGCCTGAGCCGCTCGATTACGTTGGTGTGAGCTATGGTCTGACCAGTCCCCTTCACAAGTTCTGGAAGAGAGCAGCCTTCTCTCCCGTGTACTTGCGACAGACAGCCAACGACCTCACTGGTGAGCACACCTGTGTTATGCTCCGACCTCTTGAGAACAGCGGTGACCGAAGCTGGCTTGGTGCTTTCTCCCGCGACTTCCACAAGCGTTTCTTGTCACTATTGTCATATCAGTTCCGCACATTCTCTCCTGTCACAGCTCTTAGCATTGACGAGTCTGCTAATGCTGGTGCACAGCTGGACTCAGTCGAAGTCCAGCCACTGGCCAGGTCAGATCTTGACATTTACATGACTCCTTTCGATCTGAAGCGACTTGAGTCTTACTCCAAGAACATGCTCGATTACCACGTTATCCTCGATCTGGTTCCAACAATCGCCAACCTCTACTTCACAGGTCGTCTCAAGAGCAAGGTTAGCTTGACAGGCGTCCAGCAGTCTATTCTGCTCGCCATCGGCTTGCAGCGCAAGGACATCGAAGTTATTGCAGGAGAGATTGGTCTTCCCACACAACAGCTCCTTGCTATGTTCATTAAGATTATGCGTAAGGTGACTGGCCACTTTGCCGAGGTTATCTCGACCGCTGTCGACGCAGAGCTTCCCAAGGCCGAGCGTCTGGGTGTGTCCCGCGCAGACGCCGACGGTGCTCATGACGACGAGATTGTGGATGAGCGTTTCGTGCCTCTTGCTACCACTCTCGACGAGGAGCTCGAGGAGGTCGGTGACGAGGCCTTGAGGGAGCTCAAGAAGAAGCAAAGAGAACTTATTGACTCTTTGCCCCTTGACCAGTAAGTTAATTCATTTCATGTTTGTAATATACAAAAGCTAACCATGACTAGATACGAGATCGAGGGTGATGCTCCCGCTTGGGAAGATGCGGAAAAGCAAGTCAAGAGCGCTGCCAAGGAGGGCAAGTCAAACCCTGTCGTCAGCGTGAAGTCGTCCAAGCAGAAGCGAAAGGCTGGCCAGACGGCAGCTGAGGTTTACGAAGAGACATTCGGGGAGAAGAAGAAGAAGGGCAGCAAGAGGGCGAAAAAGTCGGATTAAGTAGGTTGTAGAGTATACTAGGTCTCTTACTGGGAAAGGCGTTCTGCTTGATAGACAGTCGTGTCGTAATCAATACCGTTTTATTACCAAGACAATCACTGTGGGAAAGATTCTACTGCATTGTTAAGTGACTGAGAAGGATGGTGATGAAATCATGGCGCACTATTCTTGGAGAGCACATGCTATCAAATATCAAGAAGCGTTTTGTGTTTTACCAAGATGGATTGGATGCTGGTAAGTCCTGTTGAGGTTCTCTGCTATAGATATACAAGACTCTTACGTCAACCGTGATCGAAACATCACATGTCACAATCCCCAATACCACAGTTTTATCTTCATGCTCCTTGCGACAAAAGTAGTCGTAGTCGAGCCGCCTAGTATTAAGATAGTCATAAATTCACCAGTTCATCGAGCCACAAGATACATGTCTATAAAAGCCAGGGGTAAAACCAAAGGTCTTGTTTGATCACTCTACTAGCCTTACCTTAATTGAAGTATTTGCCTGTCACTAAGGCCGGACACTATGTCAAAACACCAATCCGCAGTACCACACCTTTCCTGTTCCTTGGTACCTGAGAACTCATCGATTCTGTACTGCGACCTTAGTCAAGAAAGTCGCTGTCACCGCCTATATCCATGATAGGATAGGTGCAGTCCAGTCAAGGGTTGCCAAATTTTGATCCTCTTCAATAGCATTCTTGGCTCCCGATGAGTTACTTTCTACTTTATTCGAGATATTCTCGACTTCTTCGTTACAGCTTTTCTGATTAACATCGCCGTAGAACAGGTCTTCCGGGTCGGTTTCCGGACTTACAGCAACAGTATCACTACTCATAACGTTTTCTCCGTTGGCCTCGACAGTCTTCTGTTGTGTGCCCTCGTCATCTCTGAATAGCATAGTAGTCGCGAGAGCATCATGGACAGTGTCATCATGAACAGTGGATGGAGCAGTAGAGGGTGATTCAACCGACTCGACGTCCGAAAAAAAGTCCCTTGTGATCTTGTGCCAGAGGCCATTAGATTCATGCCGAGTTATAACAGGCCGTTTTTCGAAGCAGTTACGAGCAAATTTCTTTTTCCAGTCGCTGTACTTCTCCTGAGCAACTAGATCGCGAGTCCGCTTCGTTTCTGGACCCTCGTTAGCAGCATCACCATAACCCCAGAACAGATTCCCGAACCAAGAAGGGCAGAAATCATTGTTTGGGCATCCTGACAGTAATTGTCGTATTTCCTTCTCTTCGGGATATCTACTATGAGATGCTAGGGGAAGAGGTACATTCTCATCATACATTTGTCCTGCAACAATGCGCCAAGCATTGCAGCCCACGAAGTAGGTGAAGAGAGGCTCGCCACAATGGCAGCATACGGAGTCGATTTGCTTACACATATTGACTAGATGTTCAGTCGTATAATCAGGCAGATAGAGATAGTCGTGTTCGGACTGTTATGTTGCAAAGTACTAGTGTAGACGATTTGCAATACTCGATGGTTTTAGGGAAGAAAGGAGAGGCATAGTTTGAGGTGGACGATAGCAACAAAATATACTGTAGCCAAGCAGAGTAGAAATAACAGTATCAGAGTTAACAAGTTGTATATCCGTAGAATGTTCGACTTCACAGGACGTCTTGAGAGAAGGACATCAGGCAGAATATATGTAAATATATTGAGACAACGCCGAACACTTGAACAATGGATAGTGATATATGAACAGGCATGTTTCCGACTATTTTCTTTTGACGATTCCCAATTAATCTTATCAAAAATGGACAATATCTACTGAGTCCCATTGTCGAGTTTCTGTTCAAAGAACTATCACAGTACGAAGCATCCGATAGTCATTCCATTCAGCCACAATCTGCACAACGATTTCGGTTGGGTTTGATGTATCAAGACTTCTGATTTTATTTCTTTCATTCCATGACTTGGCTAATTTCTGCTATTTGAAGAGCTTCACTGAAAAGAGGTTGTTCAAGGTTATACTCAGGGCTGACTATAAACACCTCGTAGCTGCAGCAATATCCATTATATAGTCCAAGTTATTTTTTCCGTCAGAAAAAACCTGTTTCTTTTTTCAGAGAAACTCCCAAATTCTCTACCTCCCCAAAATATAGCAACTGTTCAACCCCAAATTGATCCAGCCGTTTCGTTAGAGCTCGGGTGTTCTCAGATGGCCTGTGGTTGCTGGAAGCCCCGAATCCTGAGTATTTACCACATAGGGCAAGTTACTGAGATTCTGAAATGCATTTCCGGGTATTGAGGGCATGGTTGAATGATTATACTGGGGTGCATTAGACTTAGGGCTGGTATAATCATGGTTGGGGGAGGATTGCGGCAGGAAATGATAGTTTGTCGGCGAGTGGACATTGGAGTCTCTTTGAGAAGGGACAGCGCCGAGATTGTGCTTCTTGCGACGAACAAACCATATACCAAACCTAATAAGTGCAATAAGGGCCAGGCCTCCGATAACACATCCCACTATAGATCAAACAGGTGTGCTAGAAGGGTTACCCGGCGGTGAAGTCTGTTCGGGAGAAGATTTTGTGGTCGAGGGAGCATTAGAGACGCTGGTATCTACAGAATCACTTGATTCGGTAGTGGTGACTGTGCTTGAAGATCCTTTATCCGATTGCGAAGTTGAGATGTCTGTTGATTCATACATATAAACTTCAAAGCTTTCGTATGCGCAGATAAACAAAGAGATCTCCTGATTCCCGATAGTCTTGTAAGTCGTCGCGCATTCTGTCAAGGTTGAACGGGTACTGATACAGAGTTAGCTCGTAGTGAAGGCAACGTATGCATAGTTTACGGACCAGCATGTAATCCTATCGTCGTTTGTATTGCAGCTTTTACTTGAAGGAACACATCCTGTCAAAATGGGGACAAAACATCCGAAATAGCTGTTGACCGTGTTGCAGGTTGTAGTTGTTGATGACGAGGTGATACAATGCCAGGTCTGAAAGACTAAAAGGCCATAATACATTAGCGTCTTGTAGGTTTCGAGCGGAAAACGGAGCTGAGGAGTAAGAGATAGAGCCCTACCAGTCTCGTCGCTGTGTTGGTAGAAACCATAATCTTCATAGTTTTGTCGGCCATGAATGAGATGTCGTTCATCTACCGCAGCCAGTGTAGTCACAATGGGAACAGCTTAACCAAGTCCAGGAGGACCACCAGGACGAGTCTTCAAACTCTCAGTCATCATGTGGATGGACGAGGGAAGTCGGCGTTTTTGACGAGCCAGCGGCTGTGTATGCAAAAATGTTGAAGTGCTGCGTTCGTCGTAAGAAGGCTTCAGAGTCGGTAAGAACGAAGAAGACTGCCATTCGCCAAGGGCCTGCTCCAGCTTTTAAGTATGGATTCATAGGACTAAAAGGACTAATATCCAGGGGACCAGGCTCTGCATTTTCTGGCGTCTTGGCTAGAGTGAAAATCAAGAGAATAGCCCAGGTAGCAACATCGAACCGCAACCTGATCCTATTTTTGTAAACAAAAGTGCATATATCGTATATGTACTATCATTCATTGAATGCACTATTGTTTTTTGGATCATCTTCATTCCCACCTCCTTGGCAGCTGAACACTTACCATGTAAGTTGACCGTCATGAGGCTTTCTTTATCTAACCGAGACTCTGAGTTGATGAGGGGGGCTTCATTCTATCGAGTTGGCGCACTTGATAGTACAAGGATGTATGTCATTTCTGTACAGCCGAGATTAATTGGCGAGTTCAGGCTGAGGAAATGCAAAGTCAGAAACAATTCACCATCACAAGATTCTGTAGTCTGGCGTGAACGGAGTATAGTCAAGATGGATATTCGCGATTTCACAGCAAAGGTCACAATATCCTTTGCTTGCATCTTTAGTTTCGGAACTTTGAATTTTTGTTTATTTATTCTGGGGTTCTTAAAACACAACAAATGCTTCCTTCCATTCTTACAGTTCGTGGACTAATGGGCAAGCTGTTATTGCGAAGGAGTTCCTTGTCTACATTACCTCCTCTTGGCTCCCGACGAAACGAATACACCTTGGTACAAGAAACCGAGCATCCGTAGGTGTAGTTATAAATAGTTTGTATTCGCCTTCCGTTTCAATCAAGTACACTTGTGTTCAAACGACGTTTCCCAGTGAGACTCCTACTCAGACTTAAAGCTATTGTCGTGATTATGGTAGACAGACGCATTTTACGGGCCTATTCCAACGTCAATGTAGGCATTAACATATCGTCATAGCGCTGAATACGGAGATCCTATATAATATTATAGGTCTTATTCCTTTCAGATACTCATTACATGGTTGGTAGCCTATAGCCATATATCACCTCGGCGAACGACCGGACATGAGAAGTAGTATACGAAAGGGAAAAGTTACGTTCATCTAATACCACGTACATAATCAACCAATTCAATTGGTTGTTTATTCTTATTCATCTATATAACTGGTGTATGCCCGTGATAGGACGTTAGCGTAAGCTCCGATCTCGGCGACGAACCCAGCTTGAAGCGTCTCCTCACGGGTATTACCAGATATGCGATTTCACATATAAAATACGACAACTCCTTCTTTTTACTCTAATCAAACAAATCATTTCATTTATCGGATACTCAACCGCAATCATGGCCGAGCAAAAAGATAGGTGGTCTACCAATGTTTGTCATCCTTGCCTTTCAGATTCGATACTGTAAAGACACTTACACGGACCTTAGGCGTACCAACACTCAGCTTCTTTTGTGCCCAAGCTTGCAACGAAAGTTGTTTCATGGTTAGACTTACAAAAGGACGATGTTCTCCTTGATATTGGGTGTGGTGGTACGTATCCAGAGCCCGAAATATCGTGTTGCGGCACAGTTGAACTGATTGTCTAGATGGCATATTGAATGCCGAGTTTGCCAAGATCCTTTCACAAGGGAACGGGTCAATGCATGGTATTGATAGCTCAGCATCCATGATTCAGGCTGCTCAGGACTTGTGTAAAGATAACAAAAACTCTACGTTTGAAGGTAAGATACCCAACCACTTATGTCTTTGTTCATGGCCAGTTTGTTGATTTTGCCTGTAGTTCTGGATGCTACACAGCTCGTCTCAAAGCCAGAGCTTCAGAAAGGGACTTTCAACAAGGTCTTTTCTAACGCGGCCATGCACTGGATTCTACGTCCGGAAGAGACTCGCGCCCAGTTCTTCGACGGGGTATATGCTTCGCTGGCCCCCGGTGGCACGTTCGCCTTTGAGATGGGCGGCCTGGGCAACGTTTCTGAAATGCGGGCGGCAATTCTAAGTGCTGTAGCTCGCCGGGTGGGTATGAAGAGCGCGCTGGCAGCCGACCCCTGGTTCTTCCCCGATGAAACATGGATCACGAGTGCCCTTGAAGCAGCCGGTTTCAAGGTTGAGCGTGCAGAACGCGAGTGGAGGCCAACGCCCACTGACAAGGGCGGTGTTGAAGGCTGGGTTAGGCTGATGGCAAGTCAGTTGCTGGACGCCATTGCTGATGGGACGGAGAGAGAAGAGGCAGCGAAGGAATGCTCTACTGTGTTGAGAGAAGTGTGCCGTAACCCTGGTGGTGGAGAAACGATATCGTATGTCAGGCTGCGGGCTATAGCTCGTAAGCCAGAGTAACGACACCAACGAGCAACAGTTTCCATAGCATGATGACGTTAATGTAATCGCTGCAAGAATTATTACCGACTTGAGATTAGCGACTCAGCATGTTGTCGCATTTGATACCATGTCACTGAGAACAGACGAATACGCAGGTGCATCGCTGCTATAGGGTAGCAACAGTGATTAGTCATTTCGCCAATCGAAGATTCCAGGTTCCTTTGCGTCAGCATTCAGCACCTGCCTGCCAATTCAGAACTACATACAAGCACTTGCCTCAGGGATAATGAAGCCCAAGGCACCTGCCCTTGACGTAGACTGATGGCCGCTCATAAAAACACGATGGTTTTCTGATACAACAAGAAGTTTGTATCGGGAATTTAAGACAACGACGTCATCTGCAGACACTACTTGATACCTTATCCACTAACACACCTACTGTACTACAACCTAAAGATCGTGAACACATCCCACGCCCTACCCGCAAATTCACTTACAGCATAATGCCCGAACACGATGCCCTTGTCTTGTCGTATAGCCACCTGGCCAAATTCCCTAGGGCGGACGAAGCATTGCAGACCTTGAAGAAGGTGGCGTCTATTGTGAAGCCGATAATGCGAGCGCGTAACTGGAAAGTTCGACAGTTGGCCGAGTTCTATCCCGAGCAACACAATCTTCTAGGTAGGTTTCAAAGTAAATTCATTGGGAGGCTATTGTGTTAAGTGCAGTTGACAGGTCTCAACGTAAACCGAGGAGCCAAGATATGCCTTCGACTGCGACATGCTGGAGATCGCAACCAGTTTATGCCCATCGAGAATGTAGTAGATACTATGCTCCATGAATTGTCTCATATTGTTCACGGTCCTCACGATGCCAAGTTCCATGCTCTGTGGGACCAACTCCGAGACGAACATGAAGGGCTTGTTCTCAAGGGCTATACCGGCGAGGGCTTCCTTTCCGAGGGTAGACGCCTTGGAGGCTCAAGGATACCACCACTTGAGGCTCGTAGACTGGCCAGAGAAGCTGCAGAAAAGCGTCGATCCCGTCCAGGGACTGGGTCAGGCAAGCGTCTGGGAGGATCTGCCCCTCGTCCAGGCGAAGACATTCGAAGGGTTATTGCTGATGCTGCTGAGCGGCGAAGCAGAATTCTCCAGGGATGTGGCACAGACAAACTGAGCGAAACCCAAATTCAGAACATCTCTGATAGTGCTACAAAGAACGGTTTTCGAACACAGGCCGAAGAAGATGAGGCTAATGATGCAGCCATTGCTCAAGCGCTGTGGGAACTGGTGCAGGAAGACAAATCAGTCAAATATGGCAGCTCTTATATTCCGCCCACAGCAGACAATCCTACTGGGAACGGTGGTGGATCAGTAATCCCAAATGGCGGATCCAGTCGTACTTCAGATAGGTTCGGAGAGCCTCCAGGTTGGACATGCGACACTTGTACTCTGCGCAACCCTGCCAATTATCTCTGCTGCGATGCTTGTGGGATGGAGCGGTCCGCAAGACCAGGGACACAACCGGTTAAAGATAACCGCCGATCCAGATCGCCGGTATCTGAGAGACAACCTGCTGTTATTGACTTGACCGAGAGTCCACCACGAGATCGGCGACCCTCTTCTATGACATCGCGAAAATTGAAACCACCAAGTGCGGCACAAGGAACTTCATCTTCAGGACCTCAAGTGTGGGAGTGCAGCTTTTGTGGGACGGAAATGCAAAAGCAATGGTGGACTTGCTCAACATGCGGGAAAATGAAGGACAATTCACGATAGTTCGGTGCAGACAATCGCATTATCCTTAGTCAATCAGAATGGGAAACTTTGGGGACGAATCATACCCTGGACCCCTGGTTTTTGTTCTTGTTTTTGTCGATCAAGGATGACTTCATTCATGTTCAATGAATGAGGTTCGTCCTGCGCAGCGTCTTGGCTTCCAATCACGAAGTGGACTTTTTCCCGAAGCGAAGGACCAAGATGCAGGGGTCAACCAAGATCGTGTCCTGAGATTCTCATGAAAACATGACGACGTTAAGAGACTTTGCAGGATCCGGAAAAGCGCCGATTAGTTTTGGAGATGATCTGCAAGGCGGGCTTGGACGCCATCGGGGGCTTGTAATAACTGGACCCTAGCAGAAACCGGTGGGATGGGGACAGAAAGAGTCGAGTGAAACAACAGAAGATGGACATGCTTACGCTTGAAGCGGCTGCTGAAAGCCGAGGAGCCAGGACAATTTCTAGTGGTAAACTGGAGGTCAATTGGCAATGTATGAGGATGGACCGATCTGTGTATGCCCGGCGTGGTTCGATATTGGAATGAGTCAGAACTATAAGCCCGAGCAGTTGATGTCTTTCTATGTCCTGGACTGGATAGATAGCGCACCTCGGTAGTAGAAATCGACGATGAGTATCTGGAATTCGCAAAGAATCGTCCGGGCTTTGTTTTTCAAGTTGATTCTGGACTTGGCGATTAAGTCCAGATGTCTCTGGAACCAATTCTAGACCACTCTGCATAACCACAAATAAACGGGAGCATGCAGCTAATTATTCGAAATACATTCGCCGGAGCAAATTGTACGATTTACCTAGCATTGTAACACAATCACTGAGCTGTCAGCTTCGCAATCTCAAGCGCGGTACGGAGTAGTATACGCACAGCAAGGCTTTCTGTTGCGGTTACAGTGGGCTGATCGATTGGTCGCGTTATTGCTGCACAGCGGGCAAGCTCCTTGACAGACCACAAATAGCTGAACGGAGGATAAGCGAGCTAGCTTAGCATAATGTGCGAACCCCATGTTGTATCCGGATCGATTTTCTGTTATAGCCCAGATATGTTTCGCTCTACTCAATGTTAAAAGGCAGAAGTGTCTGCGTGCCTGAAAGCCCGCTCGCCTTATTCGTCGGCTCCCACGATCTCCTGTGTCGTGCATCAACGTGTGGATACTCTGGGCTCTTGGTACATTACATACAGGGTCAGATGGAGATGCGAGTGTAACCGCAACCACATCAACAAGTCAGATAGTGTTCCACGTACTGTAACAAAGCTTCCCAACATGGATCATTGCCAGCATCACACGATGTGACGGACGCATTGACAGACACATTGACGAGGCGGTGATACCAGAAGAAATCAAACGCCAGCGTCCTATCGTGTAAAGCACAATCTAAAAAAAGCCGGCCTCGTTGGGTATCGATAAGGTGCTGTCATAGGTGTAAGCTGCCTTTAGTTTCATCGCACCGAGGAGTTCCGACCAGATGACAGGCATTTCATTTCCGATAAGGCGAGCTCGATGCGAAGCCAAAAGCTAACCACTGGTGAAAGGAATAGGGTACCCTTCGCCATGCGCTACGCCGTAATGGTCAATTTGTAAACCCCATGATGAATTTTGGGTTTCTGTGCAAAATCCCATTCAATAAAATGAGGTCTGAAAAGGAATAAAACAACGAGGAGAACGCCGTAGTGATGGTAACTTTCTTGGTTTCAACGTCGAACGGATGGGACGGGTTAATGGATTCCGTTAACGTAAGGACTCCCTCGTTTATTGATATGCCCTGGTTGCGGGGATCGAGGTTATCCATTCCCATGGAATGGGACGGGATGGCCCTGCTTCCATGTTAATTCGACAAGGCCAGACCGCCCTATTCTCGAGCCCTGTGTACTGTATCGAATTTGCGCGCAAGATTTTGAGTAATTGACCCAATCTGAATGTATAGTATTGAGCCATGAGCACTGTCCGATCAGCTTCGGCTTTGGGCAAGCAAATGTTCTGTCCGGCCTTGGTTTGTGCCCATTTCCACGTAAGGCTGGTCTTGTCTGTGCTGTGCAGCAGTACTGTACTGTCCCATGTACCAATGCGCAAGTTGGAAGTGCGACAAACTAAGTTAAACTGGAGCCACCTCCAATGCTGATGCTGGTGAGCTTCGAGGCGCCAGAGCTAACAAGTTAGCCTGCGGTTCTGGGCTCTCGTAGATGTGGTCTCTAGACGCAGATGGGTAGGATTCGATCAGGTTTAGGTTTCAATCAGGCCCAGTAGAGGCAGAGTTTCTCATGTGATATTATGTTGATGCACTGAAGTTTGAAAGGGCAGCTTCTCTCTTGTCTGCTCACCGCAGAAATCCGGGCTCGTAACTGGAGCCATGTCGTTCTCTAAGGAAGGTATGGAAGGCACAGTCATCCATACTGTACCGTACCTACCGTATCATGCTCGATCGGCATTTCGTCAACAAGGTAGAGTGGGCCCGGCTGTGGAGGCGATCCTGACCCTGGACCAGGCCACGGCGCTCACAGAGGTAAACAGCCGGCTGCAACCGCCCCACTCACCAGCAC
>JAAVUC010000612.1:0-11718 GCA_014898925.1 Fusarium nelsonii
TTTAAATAAACTAGTATCGAATTTTTTTTTCATTTATTCTACTTAAATTAACTGAAACATAGACATAGATTCTTTATAGAGTAGTAGTTAACTTAAACTATTAGTATGATTCGAGAATATAAACGAGTCTTGTCGAATTTTAATTGACAACTTTATACTATTTGATGATTCGAGCTTATCCTATACGCGCAGCCCTATTACACTTGAGCAGGGAATTAGTCAATGCAGTTTTTGTAGTGCTCGTTTAAATCGTAGCATTCCCATTTACCAGGTTTATGTCACTTGAACTTTTGTCAAGTTAGTCAGTCATCAGGATTATATACCCTGTCAGATCGACACTCACAAACATTCCGGCTTGGCGAATCGATCAAATAAATTCTCCAAATTAATATTCCTTATCTTACTATCTGATATCACCCAAAGATCCTTTGCATACAGAACTTATGATCTTGATGCCCCACAAACCACCGCATTAGGAAGGCGCGTATACTTTCTATGCCGAACATCCGCTCCCGGTTTGCCTGTCACGAAAGGATCAACGTTACAATACGGACTAAGCTGTGGAACATTTGTACGCGATGTGAATCAATGACATAGATGCCAAAAGTTCCCTAGGATTGAGGGTGATAAAGGAGACAGGGCTGTTGGAGGGTATAGATCGGCGGTTTATGGTTATCTTGTTTATGCAGGGCGGAGAGGAATAAATATCACTGAGTAGCACCTATTTTGTCTTTCTGTCTTTGTAGAAGTCTTGTCCCTCTTCGCATTGTTGGTGTGAATTGTCAAGATGGGTCTTAAATCAGTGGTTTTAACAGCCCTTAGCTTTGTCGCTTTGACGAATGCTTCGGCTATTGATTCGCGCACAAACAAGCCTACAAACACCCAGTACTACAATTCAAAGACTGCTCGTAAGTTCTTCATAAATTCAAAGATTATATATTCCTATGTTAACCACCAAAAAGCATACTATGTCTCACCAAAGGGCATTCCCGAGGTCTCATTTGACGTCGGTGAGAGCTATGCCGGTCAAATCCCAGTCGACATGAAGAAGAACGGTTCCAAGGACCCCAAGTTCTTCTATTGGTTTTTCCCAACTGTGAACCCGGCTGGAAAGGATGATGTCGTTATTTGGTTCAATGGTGGACCTGGCTGTTCTTCCCTGGAGGGTATTTATATCTATTCATCCCGGGGCCACTATGCAAGACTAACCACTTCGTAGGTTTTATCCAAGAGAACGGCCCCTTCAAATGGCAGTACGGAACATACAAGCCCGTGCCAAACGCGTGGTCATGGCATAAGCTCGCCAATGTCATCTGGTAAATCAAGCATCTCATCGCATCGCCACCCCATACTAACTAAACAAGGGTTGAATATCCCATCGGCACAGGTTTCTCAACCGGCCATGTCACAGCCCATAACAACACCGAAACAGCTGCAGAATTCGTCAAATGGTGGAAGAACCTCGTTGACACCTTCAGCCTCCAAGGCAAGAAGATCTACGTCACCGGCGAATCCTACGCTGGCGTCTACGTGCCTTATGTCGGTGCTGCTATGCTCGACAAGAAGGACAAGGAGTACTACGACGTCAAGGGCGCACTTTACTATGACCCCGTCATGCCGTACGCCGACGAGCTGCACCTCGACCAGGCGGCTTTCCCAGCCTTCTTCAGACATTGGGAGAGTGTCTTTGCTATTCCTAATAAGAACAAGAAGATTCTTGATCAGGATAATGAGAAGTGCGGATTGGACAAGTATCGCGAGGCACATCTGACGTATCCTCCTCCTCCTAAGCCGTGGAAGTCTGTTCAGACCAAGGGATGCGATATCACTGGCCACTTTGACGATATCATTCCCGTTATCAACCCTTGCTTCAACGTCTACCACGTTCAGGATACGTGCCCTTTGCTATGGGATATCCTTGGATTTCCCTCCGTCGAGTACAATCCTCCTGGCGCAACCATTTACTTCAACATTCCCGAAGTCCGCAAAGCCATCCACGCCCCTGCCGCGCCCAAGGAGTGGGCATCCTGTTCTGGTCCCGTCTTCATCAACGACGACCCACACTACGATCCCGCCGAGCACGAGAAGAAATTCCAAACGCTTGTCGAAAAGACGAACAACGTCATCATTGGCTCTGGTATGGCGGATTACATTATTACGTCCAACACCACCGCTCTGGCCGTTCAGGGCCTCAAGTGGAACGGCAAGCAGGGTTTCCAGAAGGCGCCAAGCGAGGAATTTGTTGTGCCGGTTATCAACAACACTGCTTTGAACATGGAGAACTGGGCAGGTGGTAGTGTGCAGGGAGAGGTGCACTCAGAGAGAGGATTCACTCTTGCTACAGTCAAGACCAGTGGGCATATGGTGCCACAGTATGCGCCTCCTGCGGCTTTTAGACAGCTTGAGCATTTGCTTGGACGAGTTGAGTCGTTAACGGAGCCTGAGCCTTGGTCGGTCAACATTTCTACTTCCTTCAAGTGGCCTTACTAGATACTCAAATGCATTTAAGCTAGCCATAAAATAATTCAGGTCTATTTGACGAAATCGTATGACTCTATTCCTTAGTCAAATCCCTCAGTACTTTGCGTCCTCTTAAGCAATCCTTTTCGTGGAAAGGTTCTCTGCTAGTTTCCTTGATTCCACCCTGAATCCATTCCTGGACAGCGGGATGCTCAAATAGCCTATCAGCATATTCCCTGGCCGGACCTTCTAGCTCAATGCCATAAGTCTTGAACCTAGACGCAATAGGTGCGTACATAGCATCCGCGATGGTGAACCTCTCACCAGCCAACCAAGGCCCACCGAACCTGTCCAACCCTTCATTGAACAGCGCACTGAAGCGATCAATATCCTTCTGGAGTGCTTCGCTCGGCGTGCCAAGCTCAATCCTGAGACCGACGTTCATAGAGCACTCGTCGCGAATGGCGTCGAAGCCAGAGTGCATCTCCGCAGCAGCAGAGCGTGCAAAAGCGCGTGCGGAAACATCAGATGGCCATGCAGCAGGATACTTCTCGGCGATGTACTCGCAGATGGCGAGTGAATCCCAAACACTGATCGAAGTTCCGGCGTCTTTGAGACAGGGGACCTTGCCAGTTGGGGAGAATGCGAGGAAATCGGGTTGGCGGAGACCAGGTTTGAACAAGTTGAGTTTCTCTTCAAAGGGAATATCGAGGGCTTTGAGAAGAACCCAAGGTCGCATTGACCATGAGGAGTAGCGCTTGTTGCCGATGAAGAGAGTATATGTCATTTTTGCTGTGAACAAGGACGAGTCTTTGAGGTTGAAAGTGAAGGATCGTGAGACTGGTTCATAGATTTTATGGCGTTGCGCAGCCCCGCTGGTTTTCATATAAGTACCTCAAAGTGAGTCACTAAGTTACGCCCTCAAATTGACAATGAAGATTTGTAATCATGCGTTTACTGGGCAAGCCTATAACGAATTGAGAAGGTAAATTGACATTTAGTATCATGCTATTATATATCATTAAAAATCATGCCTCTAAAACATTTTGAAGCCGCTGTATTTATGCCCTTCTTTATACCCAGACAGTGAGATCTCCACAAGTGATTTGTTACTTTTGATTTATCCATCAAAACTTTTAGACTTCGTGCTTAGTTGGTGTGTAAGCGGGCATGGGCTCCTTTCGTCGCTGCATAGCGTCCCAGAGCGCAAGACCAGTCTCGACAAAATGGATGATGAAGAAGGGAATGAGGTTGTACTGCCAACCCCAGATGACGCGTAGGTGATGCTCAATATCGCTCCTCTCGTCTGAGCTGGCAAGATCCAGATCCAGAAGTCCTGAAAACCAAGTCTGTGGTGTCCACGAATCGGCAGGGTATTTTTCGCCCTCTTTGAGCTGCGCTGCTAAGCCAGGCACAATATTCTGGTCATTCTGGTTCGTAACAACAAAGGTGTAGATGAGAGCCGCCAGTACAAGCAGCAGACTCAAGACGTTGGTGACGAGCCAAAAGTTGTAAATAAAGCGACTGAACTTTCCGGGGTTTTGTCTGTTTCGGAGGAACAGGGCGATGATGCCTCCTAAGCCGATGAGGACAAACGCTGTTCCTGCTGCACCGTTGCTGGTATGACCTTGATCGGTGATGAAATTCGCTGGTTCACCCTTCAGGTTGTATGTTTGATCGTGCCATCTGAAAGAGAAGGTTCCGCTCGCAGTGCTATGTAGCCAACCGACCATGGCCGAGATAAAAGAAAGTTCGATGATGGAGACCACCATGAGAAGCCCGAGGGCGACGTAGAGAAGCGGACGTACTGAGATCATGATGGGCTAATCTCTTGCAAATTGACCAGTACGAAGAAGCAAATAAGCAAGGGCTAGGAACGGGAGGGGGCAAGCTTTATTTAAACATAGATTAACTACCCAGATTAAACATTGTTTACTTGTAAAACAAAACTGCCGTGATGCCGAACGGGTGAGCACTAGTAGGATCCTCAGCCCTACTAGTGCTGACGTTTCAATGGAGCCCGACAGTGGCTTGGCTGACGATGGGTCACGTAAATAGTGTTCACAGGTGACAGGCTCACTCAGCGCAGCCAGCAGCCAGCAGCCAGCTTAGTCAAAGTGCAAATTACACCGCCACTTACAGGGATGTTGACCAGTCCCAGTACCATACTGCGTGGTAGACTACCCGTTGGCTTGGCTTAGTACAAACGGTTCGTGAGACCAAGTACAGCTGATCGGGACGGTGCTTGGTCTTTTATTTTAAGCTCTTGATTAGTCGATTAGATGAATCTTACTTGTCCAATCAATTCATGAAGTTGCGTTTATGTTTATTCTGATTAGTAGGTTTGATCCGTTTCATGTCGGATTGTCATGGGCTTGAGTTTCTCGAGCTGAAAATAAGAATTGATGCGGTGGGCTTGACAACAAGAGCTTGTGATTGTACTGCGGATGAAGAGGGTAGTATTTACTACGCATGTAAGAGACGTGGCAAGAAACATGCTCTTCGTAATGACTGGATTATGTATCATCGAGACCATCAATATTGCTGAGTGAGACGAAATAAGTACTGCAACGTTATGTATTTATTTGCTGATCTTATCCCATCATAGCCCTTCCCCGGACCCGAGACTACATGATCGACAAGCCTCTTTGCATTAAATGAAAAGTTGGGATGATAATCATAGCACACTCATTAAGCCTCGCGACTTTTTGACCTTTCCACCAGCAACAACAGTGTAGGTCCAAAGTCCTGTTTCAGTCCTGTATCCACATTCACCCCGAACCTCTTCTCCTCATCAGCCTCTTCAACATCAGCGAATCGGTAAGAGCGGTATTCTACAGCACGTCATCAGCACACCCAAAACCATCAAGTGGTGCTTTTGTTTCGCATTCCTTACCGCAAACGTTGAATCTATCGCCCTGCACTATGAACGCAGCAAATCCTCGATGAGTAACAAGAATGATGTCCTTGTACTTTCCGGCTCTAGCAATCTCCCTCACCCTTCTTCTTACTCTCTCGGCTCGTACCGTGGCGTCAGCAGGGGTATGGGATGGAAAATCCCACTGGTCTGGACAAGCTGAAAAATCGAGGTGCGGGAACTTGGCCGCTAAGTCTGCGCGAGGGACGCCCTTGTTGCATGTAGCGTCGTGGGCCTCGCGCAGGTCGGGCCAGATTTGGATTTCTGTGTCTTTTGTGACGAGAAGATGCCTAAAGACTATGTACATTGTTTGAATGGTTCTTGTCATGGGTGATACGATTATCAGATCGGGCTTGACTTTGAGGGTTTGCTGGACGTGTTTGGCTTGGCGAGTGCCCAGTTCTGTGAGGGGAGGATCGCGGTGGGGATAGCCTCTTTCTACGCTGCTACTGTCAGCTTTTAGTAGGGCTGCCGAGAGTTACGGCATGGATACTTGTGAAGAGCCTGTCCATGGTGAAGGATGTGAACTCTTGTCATTTTGGTCGTCCTAATTTATTCTACCTCTAGGTAAATGATTGCCTCAAATGTGTGATGGGGACGATTGGGGGCGAGTTGACAGGGGCGGTAGGTAGGCACGTGAGGACGTCATCGTGGCTGGCGAACCTGACTAAGTCGCGTAACAACAACTCGACAACCGACTCCGACCAATATCTTTCTCATCAAATCGAGCACTAGTCTCATAGACTAAATTCTATAAACTGGACGAATTCTGTAGTCTGTTATCACCACTTAATAAGGTCCGAAGCACCAGATGCCGGATCTCCCCTGTCTAGCTCAATCAAAGACAGCCCTATCAAATATACCTGAAGAGACATCGATTAATTATCCTTCGTATACACCTAAAGACCTGGAATATGGCTTAGGCGAGTAAGCGGCGATCAAATGCAACTCTTTTGTTAATTTCTAAAGTGGAACTGTCATTTCCGATGTGAGACGGCTTAGAGTGAGGCTCATTGTCCAGCTTGTTCAAGTAACTGTAGACTTTGCCAGACTGTATAACCATAATTTCTCCTTATGAAAAACGGTTCACACTCGAGGCAGCAACGGCGAGGATATTCTTTGCAGTTATACTCGCGTCGGGTGAAGTAGGTAAAGAAACATCTGGGTAATCACATGAAATGATTACAAATGAAGGAAAGGTTTCTTAGACTCTGGAGGAAAAAGATTTGGCGCCTGACTTTTTCTCAGCTGTGTCTCGATAGGGTTCTGATAGATCAGAACTTCAATATAATCCGTAGAATTACCACCACTGACACATACGACCATACCTATCAGAGAACTCGGGATCCCGTCCGCTCTCCCATAGATAAGCTGATAAGGGGCGGATTAGTAGTTGGGTCGGTGACGACCAGCGAATCCCCGCTGTTGTATGTTTTTTTGCCTTTTTTTGTTGTTTTGTCTGGGAATTCGCGTTGACTCCGCTTGTGATATTAGGTACGATTGCGTTAGTACCATATACGGGGTAAATGCATGTGCTATGACAAAGACAACTCCGATTGCGCTCACGTCATGTGTGTCAGATCGTGAATCCTTCTGCAGTTGATGAACTGTGATATTCGACAATAAACTCGACATTGTTGATCGATCAATAATCTTTACGACACGTCTAACAGGGAATATGCCTACTTCTCCTAGTCGATAATGATGGGAGGTTACCATTCCTATCATAATCAATAATGGCACCTGATTACGCCGGCGACTTTATCGGTGATTACATCGGAACACTCAACAAAAAAGACGATCCCATGTCCGTCGATAGTCCACCCGTCAAACCAGAGTTCTTTGGCGTCACGGGTCATAAAGAGATCTTTGAAGAAACCAAAAATTACCTCTCCAGTCTCGATGCATTTAGCATCAACCCAGAAGGTACAGGTATCTCAGGCTCACAGTCAAACAACGCAATCAAATTCCAGGATCTCCCGCCTACTATACGACGGCCATGTCTTGCACTGCTAGGGTGTGTTTTTGGTCCTTCATACGATCGTATGATCGCTCAGAAAACCAAGTATGAGAATAGACTTTGGTCAAATCTCACGGTCCCTTCTATTATCAGATCTCTGGAATCAACCTTTGGATCGCATCTAGACTCTACGAAAATCAATCTTGAACTAATCGCCGAGCGTGTGTGTAATAACACGATTCAATCCTTTCGAGATATCGAAAATAGTCAAGAATGGGTTGATCAGCTTTGTGGCTCGAACTTACGATGGGAGTCAGTAGCTTTATTATGGAGCGTGTTAAGACGCATACCAGGGTCATTTGAACCTATCGAGAAGAGCGAGCTTCATATCATGGAGAATGGAACAGCAAACAAAGCAGCTTTGGCCTATTTGAGACATGGGATTTCCCTCGCGCGCTATTTCACGCTGGCAAACGTTATCATTCTCGATCTTCTGCAGCAAAAGACTATCATGGAGTCGATGCTTGTTGGAGACGCCAGTAAGCCTTGCCAAAATTATTGCACGAGAGATACTCACATACTATACAGGTCTTCCAGTTTGGAACTCCCATGGAGAAGTCATAACAATGATGACATACCTGGGCGTTCACGCGCAAAAGAACGTCACACCATACACACCGTCTCTATCCTCCGAACACAAGCGCCGGCTTTTTGGACGGATTTATAATATCGATAAAGCCATCGTTGCATTCACAGGTAGACCTCCACTGCTTGATCCTCGCTTCTGTACGACACAAATGCCCCTGGATTTCAGTGACGAGGATCTTCTGGCTGGTGGTGCAGCACTCGAGCGTGCGTCAGCTGAGCTGGATCCAAGTGGCTGGAATACACACGGAGGTGTCTACCCATCAAGTATCTGCCGTGCTGGCTATCAAATATCTTTGATACTCAATGAAATCCTCGGTATTACTCTAGGCTCTGACTCAAACACGACTTTAGAGACGCTAAGGTACCACACATCCTCATTTTGGTACTCAATATACTGAACAATCTAGGGATCTCAAGCAACGCGAGCTCAACGTCATTGCCCAGTTACCTGCATGGCTAATCTACGACCCCAGCGACCCTGGCGATTTGCCTCTTCCGCAAGAAGAACCCCCTGCGCACGAGAAAGATTTTGCGGACCCTCAGATTGGGGCTAATGTCTTGCCCATGAGGATCTTTGCTCGATTGACGCACCTGCAAAATATGTTTCTGTTGGAGAGGTTGTTACTACAATATGGTGCTGTGGATGAAGGGGATGTGCTTGTGGTTTCTTTCGAGATGATCCAGCTTACACTGCTGTTCTGGACACATAAGGATAAGTTCAGGGATATCAGGCGAGACTTTGAATGGATGGTAAGTCAAACTCCCTCTTCTACACAAATATTCTAACATTCTCTAGTTGATGGCCTTTGCGGTTCCCGGCGGTGGTATTCTCTGCCAAGAGCTTCTGAGGCCAACCTTTCAAGGCCGACATCCGAAAGACAGTCGACTGAGCCGATCGAGCATTGTACAGCAACTTTGTTTGCTTGTTGGATTCTTGGATTGGGTCCATCCTTCAGCACCGAATGGTGATTTGTGTGCCAGTTGCAAGACTGTTATCCAGCGCGTTCTCGACTACCGTCTTAACGACCCGATGGATGAGGTTGGATCTTTGGAGCATTTCAGTTCGGGTTTGGCGGGCCGCTTGAATTTCAAGTTTGAATTGCTGAATACGTTTGACTGGCTTAATACACAATAGATACGGCGCATAATTACACCGGTACAGCGCGCATACATGATACTTGGATACGGCATACTTTAATAAGAAAATATGATTCTCGCATGACATCGTAACTCTCGTCTCATCACCCTAACAAGTCCCAACATACGCTCGCTACAAATGTTTGACTGTAGGTAACTCAATTACTTAGGATCCGGTAAGGGCTCAACAATATGTATCGCCTTATTATCCACAACCGCTGCTCCATAACGTTCACACATTACAAACATACGCTCCTTACGCTGCAAAGTATAGGGAGTCAAGATCCAATCCATTCCTGTCATCGACTTTGAATACTCTGTCGTAGCATCTTCATCCCTGGTTGATAGAGACGGACCACCGAATCGAGACAGAGTCTCAAAATAATGATTGACGATGGCTAGTTCATGGATCCTGCTGTCCTCGACTGACAAGGCGCCCAGAATGAAGTAGGCAAGATCGTGAAATGGAGAGCTAATGTGGAAAGTCTGCCAGTCGAGGAAGCTTGGCTTGCCGGTTTTGTTGAGATATGTGTTCCCAGTATGTGGGCCACCGTGGATTAGGGAGACGAACTTTGGGTTCTTTGTGGCAAAGTGCTTTGCCATTGCTGCTACAGTTCTCTCTCGGGAATCCTTGATGATATTGGGACATGGAGACCTATCAGCCTCGAGGATCTGGGCATCCCACATGTCTGCGAGACCCACCATTATGCCCTCATACGAAGGTGATCTAAGTATACTTTGCAACCGAATATCCCTATGTACTAGCATGTAGTGCAGCAAGTTGTTCGACAACTACCTTTGCCTTCTCAACAGGCCACACATCTTGAGGGCTTCCAAATGTAAATCCAGAGTGGTTCAGGTCTTCCATGACGAGAACACCCTGCTCTTTCTCAGCTCCCGCCCACTATACCTTGGGAAGAGACATATGACTCAGGTCGGGTGCAAGGAGACTGAAAAAGCGAGCCTCGTTTGTGTATGCGGCTATCAGGAGATATTTGTAGCCTGGTGTTGCTAGCCTGGCAGGATTGAATCCGCCTTTAAGACAAACATGCTTTGGGCGGTCTAGATCATCTTTTCCGTCTTGATGCTCGATAGTAAAGAAGGGTTTGCTGGCGGTGACGATGAGAATGCTTCAAGTAAGGTCTAAGGACTTGATGTTCTGGCCTAGCCCTTTGCTGAGCCAAGAAGCTATGACTTGCTCAGGAGTGGTAGGAAGGGGATATATTCTGGATACAGTCATTTTAAGAATGGCTAAGGAGATTAGAAAGCTTTTGGCCATACCAATGCGACTTCTCTTGCAGTTGTTCTTATATACCTGCTGAGACCTATTTGAGATATCATAGTACCTTAGTCAAAGCCCTGCAGCTCGTTGGACAGAATCGAACGTTGCATGTTACGTGTCAGGTGCGGCTCACAGGTTGACAGGCTGAGATTCGCAGAAATGCATAGCGCAGCTCGGGATATGAGATTTGTTGGTTGAGGTTACGTTGGTTCCTAAATGCCTCAAGGAAAGTAACGTCAACGTACGGGCCGAACGGTCTCATCAACTGTTCTCCATAGCGAGTGGAAACTCAGTCAGAGATGTTGCAGGTGTTCGTTTGTCCCATGTCTCCTTCAAACTACCCTTGCAGAAACCGGGGTGAGCCTGGGAGACTGGATGCACAACACCATATACTATCAATATACCGCCTGGCATCGAAGAAAGGAAAATCAACAGAGCAAAAAGATTAGAATATGTTGGATTTCACACGACGTCCAAATCCAAGTCCATGTCTGCGCCTTGGTAAAAGATGGTCAAGCCCTACGTGTGGATTTATCGCTTTTTCTTCACCATGTAGGCAACTGTATACATTTATATCCAAGAGTCGCAAGATATCATATTCTTTCTGCACTTCTTTTCTTTAGTAGTCTCCCATTCCGTCTTGTCTTCTTCGGTCGCAGAAATTGGAGCAAAAGATTCTTACTATCCGTCAGTGATTTCTTGTTTGGTGGTTAATGGCCTTGCCGTTGGCTTGAGATTCTGGGCACGAAGCATCAATAAGGCGATTGGATTTGGTGATATTTCTATAGTTGTTTTTCTAGCAATCTCTCATGTTTATTCAGATTCGATATGATGATGCTAAAAATTTCCAGGTTGTCTTATCGCCTGTACTCAAGGACTGTGAACTGCATGTTGGAGCCATGCGGGTGCAGTAATTCTCATCGCCAGAAGTGCACTCACTGCAGTCAGGTCGCTGATGGCTGTCGTCCGCCAATTTACGATTGAGACAAGCGTCAGACTGGGCATCTACAACGACGATGTCGCCAACCTCATTGACTACCGACCCGTATAGCGATACCAACGATCTCGTAGCCAACACCGATTGGGTATGGCGCCTGGCGCTATTATAGACAAGCGTTTGTTAGTTCCGCGTCTGGTGAGCTTAATAACATGACGACCCGCCTTTCCGCCATGACCCCCCTTCAGTCACCTCATCATCCACCTCACACTTAGATCATCATAAACAGAAGGTAAGCTACAACTTCATCATTTTTGATCGTATACAGCCGGGATTAACATCAATTTATATCGAAATGAACAGATATAGCTCATTAC
>JAAVUC010000613.1:0-62424 GCA_014898925.1 Fusarium nelsonii
TGCCGCTCAAAGAGATAAGTTGCGTGAAAAGACCAGGATTGAACGCTGTGACATAGCAAATTCGAAAATGTCCTCGGACCTTTTCTTCAGCGTTGGATGCTCAAGCCGTCATACTTTATTTTCAGCCAAGAGTTCATTATGACAGTGAGACCGCTATGAGCGATCGCACCGTAAGTGGTCAGTTGTTAGTCACATTGCTCATGAGCTCGAACGACATGCAAATTTCCAATTAGCAACTCTCGATTACTAGATCTTCATCATTGTTTAGTCTTCTTCCTCTTCTTCACCCTCAAAGTCCTCCTCTTGCTGTCTAAATATCACTTTCTCAGCCATAGCCAGGCATTTTCTCACTGGCAGTCCCACAACATTGTCTACACTTCCCTCGATCTTCTCAACAAGTAACATGCCGCCGATACCTTGAACAGCATAACCACCTGCCTTATCGGCGCCCTCTCGAGTTTTAACGTAAGCCTCGATCACATCATCTGGAAGACCCTCACTTTCGCTCAGAAAGTACACCTTGGTCTCTTCTGTGTAGCTATCAATCTCATAACCAGGATGCCTGGCGTCATCCCTAGGGGCAAGGACTGTGACAGATGTCAAGACCTTGTGCATTCGCTGGTCTCGGAGATGCTTCAACATGCGGATATGATCAACTTCACTTCGGGGCTTCTCAAGAATCCGACCATCCTTGGTGACAATAACTGTGTCTGCAGCGATAACAAGATCAGGGTCAGGGATGGATTTTAAATGCACTTCCAGAGCGGTAGTATAAACGTCCATGCACTTTTGATGAGCTGTCGCAGCTACATATTCGAATGGTCCCAGCGCGACCTTGTCGAGATTCTCAGGCTTGGTAGATGGGAGGATCTCAAGGTTTGTGAGACCAAACTGGACAATGTGAGTACATACACCGAGGCCAATGTAGAATTTTTACACACCTGCTGCAGCAATGCCTTCCTGCGAGGAGATGCAGATGCGAGAATCACTCGCTTTGAGTTCAAGTGCTGAAGAATAGGGATTTCTAACGGTAAAGGACCTTTGCGCAATGGCCGCGAAGCAGTGCCTTGACTGGAGGTGGACTTTTCATAGTCGGGGGGAGGGTCACTTGGTGTATCGGCCATCTTTCCGGTTACTGTGAATTCTTATGGTGACAAAGGTAAAGTTGCAGCAGTCACCGAGCTCTCTATCTCGATAATGAGGTCAATGTGGGGTCCAAGAATAGGAAGCTTGAGCTTAGCAGCTGCCCCACGACCGCCATTTGGGCCCAGCTCTTAGCTGCCCCTCATAGCGACTTGGTATTCATGATGGTTATGAGTATTTCCTGTCACTAGATAGGATGGTCTATTTCCTACGAGGCAGCATTCATCTATTGATACATCATTGAGTTAACTGTAAAGAGTACAGGACAGTATTGTAATGCACATGAAAACCATGCGCATATCTGCAATTGCCATCAGTCTTGGCCTGGTGTTGTTGGACCTATATCATGATACACTCTTGCGAACGAACATAGCGCAGGCGATCACTTCCAATCGATGCCATGGATCTTCTTCCGACGGTTGAATGCATGAAACCCAAAAATTGACATCGAAGTTATAGCAAAGTTCAGAAATCGTCCACAGTACCTTGGCAATTAATTAATACTTATTATCGTGACAAGTTTTTCAACAATTTGTTGATTTTATTGCGTGTTTGCCAATTAGTTGATTTCTCTGCCTTGTTGCCTTACTTCTATTTTCAGGCACACACCAGTTCATTGTGCGGGTACCTTCGACATGTACCTCCAAACCTCAGCTGGCATACAGGCCCGCCCCATTACCACCACCTTCAAAAAACCACAGTATCGGAGCTTTTAACAAGCGCTGTATAGTCCCACGATAGCCTAGAGCAGTGCGGTACTCTGCAGAACTACTGCACGATATTTTATAAACCGTGTATTGTTTAATTTTGCGCTTTGTTAACGGTCTTGTTCCGAAAAACTACCCTGCTTGACGCGATCATTGGACTAGCCCAGCACGCGTCAAAATCCACATCAGCGCCGCCGCAACGACCACGAGCCTACGATTTGCGATCTCCAATTGTGCATCAACGAAATCCTTGGGGGACATACCGTGTATGGCAATTTTATGCGCGCGATTAGGCGACCATATCCATTATAATCACGATGGACAGCAAACGAAAGGCCAATGGGGCTTCATCGGCCGAGAACGACGACAGAGGCTCTAAGCGTCGTAGACTCACTGTAAGTCGGGATACCTCCCCTCGCAAACTTGGTTTGTTGTATGCGCGCATGTATCGCATAACTTAATCCAAAACGCCTTTATGCGCAGCGATGTAATGTTCGTATCTGGGATAACTGACCATGCTGTTAGAACGATTTCGATCTCTCGAAAGGCGAGACTCCCGAATCTACAACGGCGTATGGATTGTCTTTTCTGGAGCACCTTCGAAAAACTGCCGACAAGAGGTATTTGAACAAACCCGACGACCTTGATCAACTGTACTAACCCACCCGACAGTGGCCGTCTTGTCGCAACCAATTTCGAAGAGCTACCACCCCGCGATGGAAACGACGAATACTATGAAAAGACGCGCATGCCCATCTCAATATCCATGATTGAGAACAGATTAAACAACGGCGAATTTAAGAATCTTTCTGATCTCGAGAGTTACTTCAAACGGATGATCAGCAACGCGAAAGAATTCTATTCTCGATCCACTCCAGAATTCGAAGATGCGGAACGAATTAGAAAGGCCCTCAGCAACTACATGACCAAGACGAATCCAGCTTATGAAGCCCGTGGCTATCAAGCTTTGCCGACGCCATTCCCCGATGAAGACGGCGAGGAGGGCGATCAGGACGATGACGAGGCCGAGGAGAACGGCGAGGATGACGAAGAAGAAGACGAGCCTGAGGAAGATGAGGATGAAGATGAAGAAAAAGAAGACGAGGAAGAGGAAGAGGAGGAGCTCCCAACTTCTCGCAGGCGAACAACGATCACCCTCAAGCGGAGGGGCCCCGACCGTACACCAGCGAGACGAGCATCAACAAGAGGCAAGGAGACCCCCAAGCCAGCGGCGCCTGCAACGAAGCCCGACCACCAATATGAGAATGTGCCTTTTAAGGGCTTGTCCTTCCAGCAAGCGCAAGAAAAGGTTGTCGAGGAGGTTATCCGACGTGAAGACCCAGGGTACGCACAAAGCCATCAACTGCCTATGGCGTTGCTAACTTTATCTAAGATATGACGGCCCCTATTTTGAGGCTTTTATTAACCTACCGCCTCGCTCTTTGAAGGAATACTACAAAGTTATCAGTGATCCCATGTCGCTGAGAAAACTGCAGAGGGCGGTTAAAGGCATGCATGGCCGAGGTGGTAGCACAGGTGTCAGCGACTTTAAGTCCTGGGCTGCCTTTGAAGAGAAGGCAAAGCTACTATGGACCAATGCATACTTTTTCAACGAAGAGGGTAGTGAAATCTACTCTGTCGCACAGGAACTTGAGGTTTGTGGTTAAAATCATGCGTAATGGCGTATTCTAACTGGTTTAATAGGAGTTCTTTAATGAACAGCTCAAACAAGCACAGGCTGACGTGCCTGAGCCCTCACAACCAAAGATTAAACTCAAGGTTGGCGGTACCAGCGATACTCCTACGCCAGGGCCCAAGAAGATTACCATTCACGTTGGTGGCCAACGGGATTCCGCAGACTCACCGGCCCCAGCTCAACAAAAAGAGGCGGCAAACGGTCTTAACGTCAATGGTACAACGCGCACTTCTACGCCTGCTCAGGCTATCAACCTCCACCTAGAAAAGGCCAGAAGTGCCTCTGTCTCTGCCGCTCCATCTCCAAGTCCGTCTACACAAGCAGCCTCAAAGACAGAAGAAGCAGCCTCTGTCGCATCACCAGCCGTCGTACCGCAGAATGCTCAACCTGCTGGTCAAGCTACGCCTGGAGTTACTACTGCTGCAACTGGACCTGTTTTTGCTCCTATTCCTGTTGCACCCCCTCAGCCAATCCACAACCCCTTAGTTAACGGCTACATGGATCAAAAGCATCCCCGTCGTCCTGGTAAAGGTATTGTATTACTACTTGCTTCTTCATGGCAATTGCTAACGGATCCAGGCCTTGACGATGCTCTCATTGAGACTGTAAAGATACAAGTCCACCCAACCCTCCAGTCACACAGTCCCATACTAGCGACTATCAAGCCCAATCCTAAGGAGATGGACCAGGCCGCCACTGTCAACCTGCCCTCTCACCTCACACGAATCCTCGTCGTTACCGCGATACCCAACCACTTACAAAACAGACAGTACAGCCTGTGGACATTGGTAAACAAGCAGCCTCTTAAGCCTATCCACCACCAAGCTCCAGGCCAGCAACCTCATGAGCGCGCATTCGAGGCTATGCTACATCATGGAATCAATGTCGCTGAGACGCACCTTATAGCAGCTATTCCCCGAGAGGAGCGAGTACCAGGAGGTCCAGAGGTTGAGCTCGAAGTGTTCACCATCACCGTCAACGTGCTGCGGAACTAGATGTCTTACGTGCGTCGGCAGGAGTATGGCAGAATGATGATAAGTACGGGCATGGTCATGAGACCACCCCCTCTTCCAGTGAATATGGGTTGGATGTGGGAATACATATATAGTGGAGGATTTCGGTGATACCTTTTACGAGTAGGGTACGGGATGGGATGGCATTGGTGTTGCGGGTATATGGATACATATTTTTACTTCACTTGTGGAATGAACCCAAGGGTATAGGGTCAAGGGCGCATATAAATGTTCTTGCTGGTTCGCTATACAACACTAGTTACATCGTTTAGTTGAAGCGATTCAATATCAGATGTTGATCAACGTATTCCAGACTCCTGTGGTATCTCAAGTCAAACCCCATTCCAAGCGCCATGCAAAGCCATGCCCAAATATTCACTGTTTTGCTTACATAGTTATGTGATTCTAATCTAGCCAGGTGCTGGTCGCTGTCTCAACTGCATCAAGTGTTTGAGTCGAGTTTGAACAGCAACGTACTGGCGTGTTTTGGGATCATAATAGCCTGCAACTAAAACGGCCATAACAGCTGTCTTCCCTTTTAGTTCGACAATACCGTCGACCTTGATACATCCTCTCGAAGGCAACGTCTTCGTAGGTTTCCAATATCGCAAAAAAGCGAATGCGCCAGCTATACTGGCAGCTTGAAGTCGAGGATCGAGCTTTGCATCGGGGCCAAACGCAGCACCAAGAATTTCGTTAAAGCCAGGAGGTAGGTGTGCGGGATGCGGCTTAGCATCGTGATGAACTACCACTCTAGGGGTTTGCTGTGGCATGGTGCCAGGAAGACTTCCCACTGGTACATGCTGCCAAGCGGATTCAGGAGGATCAGGTTCGCTTAAACCGATACTTTTCGCAATGTCTTGCGCCAGCTGCTTTGTCAGGAAGCTGACAAAAGTCCAGCACCCCATTGCGAGGGCCTTGGGATAGAGAGCTTTGGCAAGAGTGCTGGCGGCGGTTGAGTCGATTGGTCGGTCGCCCCAAAAGATGCCCTCCTCATCAATCATGATACTGTTCACGTTGAGTACGACATGCCGCCATAGAAGACTGTGGAACTTACCCAGAGACATAATGAATCGGTGGAGGAGCAGGCGGGAATATAATGTCAAGCCAGAATTTCCTTACAGCTACTTCCCCTCCAAGGAGCTTATTAAAAGCAGGGTTTCTCTCGACACCCCGCTTGATCTCGTTTGCTAAGCCATCTACACCTACATTAGATCGAGAAATTCTTGATGGCTGAATGCGACTCACTCTTAATCTCCTGCAAAAGCTTTTTGTCCTGGCTGATCTTGACAAATGTTTGCCATTCTGGGTCTGAGCCTCGATACGGAGGTTGCTTGACCTCCTCTGTTGTAAAAGGAAAAGGCAGAAACAGCAATGGCTCGTCGGGATCGTGGTTGGCTTCAGCTTCCTCCTTTTCCTTATCTGACAAAGCCTCCCATTCAGCATCGGCCCAGTCGAATAGGGGATCGAACACGACAGTGCAGAATATTTGCCAGCACACGTAGAGTATAATGATTGTGGAAGCCCACCGACTAGGCGAGATGTCAGTATTGCAAATGTAACATGTGCGCTGCATGTATTTGGACAACATACCGGAAGCGATAGTGGCGAAGATGCCATTTCACCTTTCTTAATACTTTCTTCTCAGCTGGACTCAGCTGCGGAGTAGGGCTGGCTTCACTCAAAGGTGAATTCGGTTTCGCAAAGTAAACTGGAAGCGGCTGACCACTAGTTTCGGGCTTCTTCTGACGCCATGGTAGAAACGATATCCGTCGGTCGAGAGGTCGGAGCTGGTAGGGGAGTATTCGTTGAATCGAGGGTCTGGACTGAGAGAGAGCTGCTCGTCGCAGAACAACTTGCCGAGTTAACATGTCGCTTTTGCCTTCGCCTCGAGGCAAAGGCACTGAAATAAAGAAATAATCCTTATAGAAATAAAAATGCGAAAACTATCGCTACGGAATGTTAAGGTCAACGAGCGATAGACATTTTGATAGCGAAAACAATGATCATAATGGTAGAGCTAGAATGACTGTCCCGCGGTTGCAGAGCCCACACTGCCATAGTCGGCCGCGTGCGTCATCGAAACACTGTGCTTTGCCTCACTTGTGTTATCTAGAGGCAACAAAGGATCCAAGCTTGATGACAAAAGGACAAAAACTTCGTAGCTTCATTCCCTTTAAGCCATGGGAGTCGAATTGGATTACTTGTTTATATCTTTTTCAAATCTTTTACTCTGCCAAGTCTGAAGTCCGCTCTCTCTATGCGCTGAAACAACGACTATCTATGCACTGTATGACGGAACAACTCCAGGCCGCAACCCGACACGTGCATCATCCCCGATTCGCGTTGCGTATCAAGCTTGCGACGTTCAAGCTATCTCTGCTGGCCCCAGACAACAAGCTTCATCAATCCACATCAAAATGAAGCTCACCATTGGGCTCAGTGCAGCCCTCGCAGGCTTTGCTGCTGCCTCTCAGCAAGCCGCTACCGATCTCGCCAAAGTTTACATCCTACGAGGATCCCACCATATCGAGCCCACGACGAGTCTCACCCCGAGCGAAGCACGTCTCATCCTCCACCAGCGCCTCGCTCCCGAAGGCGAAGGACCATCGTTCCGCGACTTCACCGACTCCGATGATGAGGAGCGAATCATTTCTTTAATGAACAAATATGGCAAAACCGCTGCGCCACTATTTTCCGATGAGAAGACCGCGACACCGCGCCAGTTGGTTGTCAACATCGATGGAATGCCTACCTTCGAGTACGAATCGTTCTTTGGCTGGCTCTTCAACACGCAGCCCGACTTCACTTTGGATGCGAGAAAGGAAAATGGAGAACATCCTGAGATCTTCCAGGACGTCATCGCCAAGATGCCTGAGTGTCCCCTGAACCAGATTGTCGCTATGGACGACAGCTGCTTCCGTGGCGAAGCTGCTTTTGCAACTTATAGCAGATCCCAGGTATTTACACTCCTAACTCTTTACTGTCTGCGCTACTTATCTAACGTTGGGACAAGGACGGTGATCACCCCACTACCCTCCTGAACGAGCTTCCCAAGCTCCAGAAGCTCGCCGAGTCAGGCGAATTGCATACCACTCTGGTCTTCCTTCCTCTGGAGGCCGACGAGCAGAAGTCTGGTGAAAACCAGGACCTTAGACGTCGACAGGCTGAGACTGTTATTTCTTCTATCGAGGAGGTCCACGAAGCGCCCGCCGTCGAAACCTCCTCCGTCCCCGAGGTCCCTAAGTTCTCTTCCGTCCCAGCCTCTATGTGCTTCAAGTCTGAGTCTGAGTGCAACAAGAGAACTGGTAACTGTTCAGGCCACGGTACCTGCCAGAGCCGATACGGCAAGGGTGACGACGCTTGCTTCTCTTGCCACTGCCTCAGCACCAAGTCCGAGAAGGGCAGCGTCACTCACTGGGCTGGTGGTGCTTGCTCCAAGCAGGACATTAGTGTTCAGTTCTGGCTCTTTGCTGGCTTCACCATTGCCATGGTCACTATCCTGTATCTTGCCATTGGCATGCTCTTCAGCGTCGGCGAGGAGAAGCTACCAGGAGTCATTGGTGCTGGCGTGTCGAGGTCCAAGTAAGATAGCAACAGGAAATGCAGAATGGATTATGGGAACTGTCGGGCTTCTGGAGTTGTGTAAGCCGACCAAGGGAGTTTTCACAACGTAATGACTCCAGGGCGGCATGTATCATCATATGGTGTATTTGATATACGGGCGTATAAAGGCTAGGAGCTTGTATCAGGTGCCTCGATAAGGGGCTTCTTTTGTTAGAATGCGTTTCAATATTTTTGAGCAGTCACTGAGTAGCAAAGCATGCAATCGTTTAACCTAAGAATGTGTTTTATCTCCAATACTGTGATCGCGGTTCGTTCTTTTTTGTATCATATGATCGTCCATGTACTTTCAGCATACCCATGACAGCCTGCAATGGGCACTTGAGTTTTTCAAAGTGATTGTCTTCGTGATAGTTCTTGCACTTTGATTGCTAGGGGAACAATCGCCAACAAGAGTTGTGGCGTCCTTTTCGCTGGTATAGTTGATAGCTGAGTTGTCTAGTGAACGATTGGCAGTTTCACAACGTGTCAGCTTACACACATTGTTTCGCGAGATTAAGGATAACTTCCAATTCGTCGGGTCAGAGTAGCGACTTGTTGAATTATGATATTTTCGAATACGATCAAGTCAAGACAACGTCACCGGGTAGTAGTTGTTGACATGAATCCTCCAAGATTTACCAGTAAGAACGGCCTTTCTTAAAGGTCCGACCCATTCCGAACCCCTTAGACCCACCTTAGAACGGACCTTCCCTGGCCCCATGGCTGTGCCGTTCTCCTGATTTGACGTCGTTTCATAAAATGCCTTAAGTTATTTATTCTATTTAACGAACCCGGGCCTCTTTTTATAAGATCTTCAAAAAGTCCGCCGGACTTGTTCTCCTTCGCGCAAGGTCCACCGCCATTTCTTTTTCCTGCACGCTCTTTATGCAATCGCAGATCTTATCTGGATCTATTGTGATGTCGAGTACTGTTAGCCATAGACCCAAGCCGGCAACGGCTAAATGGGGTGCTGCTTGCGCGCAGTGCTCTACAGCAAAGGCCAAATGCATACGGTCAAACAATGCTCCTGGAGCAAAGTGTGATAGGTAAGTTCCTTGATCTGCCCCTTTTTCTTACTGCGATTGCCTTCTCGGACTCCTGGCGGGGTGTTGGTTTCACATGCTCCGAAGAGGCCGAATACTCGGAGGTCAATTCGCCGGGTCCGCCGGGGCTCTTCCGGCAGCTCTCCATAATTATCCGGGGCTATAGCACAAATGGGACTGACACATGCATTGCATAGATGTGAAAGATTAGTCAAAAATTGTACTGAACAGGTCCATCGACCTCGGAAAAAGCGAACTGTCAAACCCTCGTAAGTTGTCTCTGTCAAACACACGCTCCCTACACCAGTTTCGTCGATAACTCATGGTGTACTACATCAAATATCGTCACTCACTAACATAACTTAATCAGTCGAACTGCACAAATAGAGGAAAGACTTAATGGACTAGTCAATCTCCTTAAGGCAGGCGGCTTGACCAATGCCGACCTAGCTACCGACACTACTTGCATCCCGACTGAGGTAGACCCTCATGTTACTGAACAAGAGAAGCCTTCATCAAGAGAGAGTGAACCTTCTTTTATAAATAACATCCAAGAGTGGAAAATCCCTGATACCTATAACTCCTACGCTCCGCCGCAATGTATTTGCAGACAGTCCAGCGGAGATGCTCCCCCACCCCCAGGTACAGACCAAGAGCTTCTCAACCTCTATCGCAGAGAGTTCCAGGCTTTGAACCCGTTCGTCATCATACCCAATGGTGTTACAGCAGCCAAGCTCAGAGAAACCCGGCCTTTTCTCATGGCATCTATCCGCATGGTCACATCGCATCGTAGCCTGAGATCGATGAGAGCCCAGATGTATCATCTGATGAGACACGTTGCAGACCACATGCTCATCCGATCGGAGCGGTCATTAGACCTTCTACTAGGTATTATCGTTATAATTGCGTGGTATCAGTATCACTGCTTTATGCATGCGCAACTTCACAATCTCATCGCCTTGGCCACCACGCTCGTGGGTGAGTTGGGTCTAAACCGCAGTCCCACTGTCCTCGAACGAACTAGTTTGATGGTCGTCATACCATTCCAGCCCAAAGCACGTACGAACGAAGAGAGGAGAGCATTGTTAGGAGTGTGGTACTTATCATCATCGTGAGTTTCACAAACTGTCGCTCACCGGTTTCTCTGAACTGACCGAGTTTGTAGAATGGCACTTGGTTTTCAACGGATAGAGCCGATGCGTTATACCAAGTACATCCAAGTGTGCCTTTCTGCGCTTGAAGAAGAGAGGGAATATGAGACAGACACGCGGCTTGCAGCATTAATTCGGATCCAACACTTGACCGAGCGCATTGCGCAGCTCAACGCCCCTGATGACCCTATGGAGGACGTCGCTGGTCTCCCAACGGCGCCCATGTCAGCCTATGTCTCTGCATTCCATACTGAGCTCGACAGAATACGAAACGGACTTCCCCCTGAGCTCCAAAATGACAGTGAGTATTCCATTGACGAACGTTTCCCAGTCTTGCCTTTTTAACTCGGTTACTGCAGATTCAATAAAGATCTTTCTTAACACGGCTATGCTTCGCTTATACGAGCCTCCTCTTCTGGACACGGCTCGAATAATGTCCATGTCTGAGTCTTTGACAACTCCCACATTAGGGGCTGCCTCCGCACTCGACATATTCTACCAGTCAAGAAACGCTCTAAAACAATTCTTCGATCATTGGCTATCAGTACCGATCCCGGAGTACCACAACCAGACTACTCCAATAGCCGCCCAACTAATATATGGCATGACGATGCTTGGCCGGTGGACCAAATTCACCGCCCAAATTCCGTTAACGAGACCCCCGATGCCAATGCCTGAAGATACAAGTGCACGAGACCCGAATGTGGAACTCTACAAAGCAGATTCAGAGTACTCGGCGAGTGTTAGTCCAGCACATGCAACGCCGTCAGTCACAACGCCCGGTGGACACGAGACCAATTCGCAAGGAGCCAGTCCTATCGTTTTACGGGAGGGTACAGACCCTAGGTTACTAGCTGCAGTGGCTGCCTTACGGTCGCAGATCCAAACACAACCGGGCCTCTACTTGGACGTAACTGGGATACTTTCAGGCATATATGCCAAGTTCGAAGAGGCCAATGCTTCCTTTCAAGCTTCTTCAGCCGAGCCTGATAATCCAGACCACAACCTCTGGAGTATGAGCGCTATCAAGGTCAGGATCACAAGGGCAAAGTTGGAACGATGGGTAGAGATCGTCTCTTCTGGCACAGAGGCGCTTAAGATCCGCGATGATGATATCCGAGACACAGAGATGGAAGACCGCAGCACGAGCGATAACGGGAGGCTAAGCACTGCCGGCGGAGCACAGTCGGGCAACGAGATACAAATGGACGGTTACGGGATACCCGAGTGGAATGAGATGCCCTGGAGCCCAGACATGCTTCAAGGGGTTGACCCTTCGATATGGTTTGATGGATACTTGGACTGGGGCGCTGTTATGAGCTCTATGGGTAACGTTGAGCAGTGAAGGTTTTCATCGGGCAAAGTCAGTCTATTCTTTCCTTAGTGAATTAATTCGAGGCCCGACCACGATATTTGCTCTTCGGCTTGACATGGCGACATAGGAGTATCTGCAAGCCACGCAGCAACCTTGCATCTTAAGGTAGAGCATGCGCAGTAGTGTTAAAGACGATTGAAAATAGTGTTCGGTCTGGTCATGTAAAGCTAGTTGACCGCCATGTCATTTCGTGTCATGGTACATGTGTTGGGACTCGCAACAGAAGATGTGAAATAAAGGAATCGGCCATGATACCCTAGCCAACAGTTGCTCTCTTTCATAATCTATAGGGCAAATTTTGGATAATACTTCCTACAGATACTTCAAATATGCATGTGTGATCACGTGAGCCTAAAATCTTCTGCCCAGCCCCATGCTATTTCCCACGGGCGTAACCCAGCGCGCCTGCCAATTGTCGCTGTTATACGAATCTCGTTCAACGTGAAAAGGACCAAAAAGGATTTGCCGAGCTATGTCGTCCTGAATAGGAATCTCGGTGAAGCATATCTGTTACACACGCTTGGACCCATTGGGAAAGCTTATACTGGTGATTACACCCTGCAAAGAAGATTTAACGTTGAGTTGAGTTGGCTTGGTCCCCAGCCAAATACGTGGCAAACTTACACTAGAGCTGCAACTCACATTTCACCGCTCATCGTTCTCACTTTGGTGAGAGCCCAATATCGGAGATAGGACGGTTGCTCTGGGTGAATGCATCAGATGTCGAGTCATTGACTCCGATTCGTACGCATTGAGACTATCCCAGGCAGTTGGGCATTGCCGTCGGGTTGTCAAATATTGTGAGGCCCCCCATGTAATCTGCCGTTGCCTTATTCAAAGAGACTTCAGTTCCTCTCGCAATATCAATATATTGGCGAACCACGCGACCAACAACAAATCACTGGTTGTAAAAATGAAAAACAAGGCAATGATAGCATTCAAAAGGACTCGATCTAGCCCTTGCTATGTTGAGAGCAACAGAGTAATAATCATGAGACCACTCTATATTATGATGTGTGATGCTGACCGAATTCCCAGGCGGCAGAAGATGAAATTCCAGTAGAAATGAGTCTGAATGAGAAAAAGGCAGAACTCTCTAACCGCATTTATATCGCCGATTGGATTGAAGCTTTGTTGAGGCCATCCAGACACTACACCATTGACCGTATGCCTTTTACACGCCTTGTTCTTTTGGATCTTCCATAGGTCAGACAACTGATGGGAATGAAGCTGCGCCTCCAATCTGTCCTCAAATCCCAATATTCGAACTACCACCTCGAAGAAAGGTTGTCTGGGTGTGGGTTTGTGTAAGTGAGCTCGGAGAGAGAGAGAGACGAAAAGTGCACATTCTAAATCGAGGCTCAGGCAACTGTTTCTCATCTCACGATGATAGAGTGTGCGTCTCTGGATATATAAAGGGCCTTCTGACAGCTCGATAGTGTGTTTGTGGATACGGAGGTATGAAGGTCGCGGTTGACCCATGTCCAAACTGTTATAATCCACGCTGTCCAAACTGCACTACTCGAAGAATTAATACTCGTACTCACACACCACTCCATTATCAACGAGAATCTTCCGCGCCTGAGCCTGTTGAAGCGGAGACTGATCCAGAATCCGATCTGGACCTCCGTCTGCCTGGAGGTAAGAGCTTGGGCGGGATCGACGCTGAGCAGGGGGATGAACAGGAAGAGGAGACTGGGAAATATGTTAACCAGATTCTTTATATGCAGTAACACACTTCAAAAGTTCTTTTCTTTTTACAGGTTGAATATCCCTTTGCCCTTCCCAATGACGCTCTAGTGTTTGGTATAACATATTAGTACTTCGGGAGGGAACTGACTGATTTAAGTTATCTTACTAGTGTGGCAACACAAAGGCTGACGCATATGCTAAACCATGCCGTTTCTAAGACGGAATACATCACCGCCTCCCACTTTACCAGTATACAATGACACTCCTCGGGCCGCATCTGTCTTTGACCGAGTTGTCACATATACTTCGGAGTTGCGAGGAACTATCTTCGCTGAGCAAGACGAATGGAAGAAGCAATGCAGGAAGATCAAGAATGTCAAGTATTCTGCTTCAGAGCATAATAAACCATTCACGGAAGTTCTAACGGAAAGGGCCGAGGAGGACTGTCCAGAGATTTCGACTGTCATGAACCTGCATCCATTGATCCGCGGAGGATACGAGACATTATGCGTCGAAGCGTTCTGCCAGGGTGCTGAATTGGTCCTCCTCGGTCTTCATTCAAGTCAGATCCAAGGTAGTCAGCTGGCGGAGGTGCAAGAACCTAAAGCATGGGTTTCAGATCGAAACTATTGGCTTCTCCAGGATGGTGCTAGCGAGACATCCTTGTATGGGAATGTGCTGGACCGTGTCAGATTCTATGAAGTTCTGCGAAAGGAGGTAAGGTATTAACCTTTCTGTCGCCTGAGAATAGCTGCAACTAACACAGTCATAGCGATTTCGTGAAAGCCCATCGGGAGAGATGGTTGGCCCCATCCGGCATATGTAAGTTCTTGTATGGATATTAGAGACAGCACCTTCTGACTTGTTGAAAGATATGTTAGTAACCCCGATGGAGCGAGCGTAATGGCTATTTTGAAGACAGCAAATCAATTTCAAGTAACCGCTCTTCACGATCTTCTCTCAAGCTATATCACACGCAACCCAGCGCCAAGCATCACATTGAAAGTTGCTGTAAGTCAGAAGGAAAGCAAAGCCAGTAATGAAAGTTAAAGGGCTAATAATACGATCCATTATACAGCACGACTGGAACAAGAGTTATGTTATCGGGTTCACTCTACCCTTCTTCGCAATTGGACTCGATGAGGAACAGGATAAGCGTACCCTCCATGACAAGAAGCACAAGCTCCGCGCACGGTATACCCTGGACTCTTTGAACTTACAGGAACTACGTCCTATTCTAGGCTACCCGGAAGACTGCCTCTTGCAGGGAAAGCTAGTCCTACACGAAGGAGTGTGTTCGTTCTCGACGACCGGCGTCACTGAAGAGCATTGGACGACATATTGCTTCGATGACGATTTTTTTGAGACTGAACCACGGCTACTGGAGGAAGGGGAAGAGCTTGAGAGATCAGATGGGTGTGTAGACCCAATTATAATTGCAGTTGAGGTGAAAGATACGGCGACCCAGTGGCGTCCACGGCAGTACTCCCTTGTCGCTTTGGCGACACAACTCGAGAGAATTCTTGGACACCACACACGTATCAACGACGTGTTTAAACAAAGTTTTGACTCATACGTATGTGCTCTACATTCTAAGACAACACGTTTTGTGACAAGGCCCTTTGAAGAAGGGGAAATAGTTGGCATCAGACTGACGTTTTCGCAGACGCCCAGTACCAGGGACGACCCCAGCAGAAACCTCAACCCCTCGAACAAGCAAGACTGGAAAAGGTTTCCGCAACATTTGGACAAGGTGATATTCTACACCACGAAGATTATCGAAGAAGTCGAGAGATTTCTGGCGGAGAACGTCCAGTTGAGTTCAGCTGGTGTGCCCGAAGGTGTATTATGGCAGAGTCTACGAAACGATGAAAAAGCCTTGGAGGCTTTGTGTGCAATCAAGGAGACTACCAGGGAACTGAAGCGTGCTAGAGACGGGCTCGTGGAGACAAAGAAGTCATTCGAGGAACTTAGACGCGAAGTAAGTTCTTTATCCCAGCTTTCTAAGAACTGACCATTCTTGGTGATACTGACATCAAGCCCCAGAGAAAGATTGACCAAGCAGACGAACAGCAGACCAGAGAGATAAGAGCTAAGGAATTCGCCATCGTAGCAGTAGTAGGTTCGCCTATCCTGACTCTAGACAGACGTAAGGCTAATGCGCCATAGGTCTTCGCTATCCTAACTCTAATTGCTCAAGTATACAGCGGCAAGCCACAGAAAGGTGACGAAGCGTCATGGCCTGGATATTTGTTCTTGGTGGTATCTTTTATTGTTATATGTCTCGCAGGCATATTATACATGCTGCGGGCGCATGTTACTTCTTACCATGAAGCGCTTGTGTCCAAGTTCAAAAAATTCTTGAAGACGAGAAAGTCAGGTTTGCGGAATAGGACAAAGGTTGGTTTGTTGATGAAACCGTTCCGCTGGGTATGGCACTGTTCAGGGATTGCATTTCTATTTGGGGTCTTGGAGAGACGTTTGAGAAGAGAGGAGCCAAGGCTGCCTATATGAGGGCTTTTATGAGTTTCTAGTCGATGTTTAGCATTCCTGGGTATATATCAATTTGACTTGTGTATATCGTATCGCCAATCTTAACTAGACTATGGCACAGACCTATATGCTGGATATAAGCACCGCAGCCTTTTATACCTCTTTTTTGTATTTCCAATGAATGCCTTGAGATTTTATATATCCTTGATATTATTAATAGTAAGTCGAAGCACCTCTACGTGGGAACTCAACAGATTAACAGAAGAAGCTGTGTAAGTCCAGAATGTATGCATGATTTAGACATCAAAGGTAGCTAGCTACTGTGCCACTTCATTTATCAGTTCACCAACGGTGTAATAAGCCTGTCAGCCACACTTTACAGCTACCCATTAGTCGGTTCGCCATAGAGCCAATACTTGCCTAGCATATCTATACCAGACTGAATAGATGCTCCCACCAGCCATAGACAATTTAAGCAGCTATAATCGAGGATAGGCTAATGGGGTGCTTAAACGGCTAATTAGTATATATAAATCTGAGGCTCTGCGGTAATTTGCTAAGAGGTCTGGAAAGAATTGGAGAAAACACTTAAAGGGCATGGATCGCGAGTCAATGCCTGGAAGACGTCAGTGTAACCGTCAAGTTAAGAGTATGACATGGCTTGTTACAATTTACCATTTACTAAATGTAGCCATCCCATCTTCAAAAGAGGCGCCTACATGATGAAGGCCGTTGAAATCTTACGAGGGTTGTAAAGGTTGCATACCTGCTGGCCTCAAAAATGCGCATCTCCAATAAGGCTTCGGTCGCCTTGACTTCTTCTTCATCACATGCATTGAAGTCCTTTGACCGACCGAGTTTCTGGGATTTGGGCATCAAAGATAATCATATCCTATTTGTGACACGTCTTGCGAGGTCAATGGAACAATCCAAGAGAGATTCCCAGATGTGAGCTGCCTAGGCCTGCCTCTATCGCGGGGTGTGTCATACACCACCTTCCTCTCGAGTGGTGAGTTACAACCAATTGCTCACTGACAGCCTCGTCGGAGAGAGCGATTGGGTGGATGACAACTCATCTTGCATCCTCATGGTCTTGAACATTATCGGCAAATCACCAACTCGCTGCTCAAGCTGAGGCTGCGAAGAAGAGTTATGTGTTTTGATGCCCGACTACTCCCTAGGCTCCTGCTTCAAATGCTGTTGGTTGCCCTTGCCTTATAGCTCAACTGCATACTTCAAAAAGGTAACCCAAATGAAAAGTTACCATCTGACTCATTCACTTTCCTCTTTCCTCAACACCATTACAACAAAATCGTGGCTATGGCAGCGACAACTTGTTCTGTCACGGGAATAGAGAACCTGCTTGGAAAGGCAGGGCTAGACACGCCCATCCCGGAGTACCCTGGCGCAGATATCGTGCACAACCCACAGGACATCTTCCGGGTTTATCTCGCTGATACAATCCAGAAGCTTACCAACTGTGATAGGCTGATTGCATACGATGCTATCCAGACGTCCAATGTCACAGGAATGGGTGATCTTGTGGTTGTTGCTCCGAGGCTGAGGCTCAAAGATGTCAATAATGAAGAGCTCGCAAAGGACCTTCTCCAAAAGGTGTGATTGATATTAATTAGACCCAAGTATCAGGATGAAGAATACTAATGTGACTTGTGATCAGTTACCAAGAGAACCTCCTTTCGGCTGCCCTATCCGAGACGGTATTCGTCTTCAAGTTTTCTTCTCACCCAGCACACTACCTCGACTTCTGCTGGCATATATAAGTGATAGAAATATCTCATACGGCTACGATGCGTCCCTAGGACTTGTCGATCCGGCTGCGTCTGACGGCCAGAAGAAGAAAGTTATCGTGGAGTACTCATCCCCAAATATGGCGAGCGAGTTTCAAGTGTCGCACTTGCGCAGCACTCTGCTCGGCACTTATATAACTAACATCCATGCCAGTATGGGCTGGGATGTGGTAAGGATGAACTACCTGGGCGATTGGGGTAAACAGATTGGTCTTCTTGCTGCAGGCTGGCAGCGATTTGGCTCCGAGGATGAGTTTGTGCAGCAGCCCCTGCGTCATCTCCTCCAGGTAAACCACAAGATTGAAGAGCTGTTCAAGCCAGAAGTTGATAGATGCAAGGCTATGAAAGCAGATAACCAAGATGTCACTGAGATTGAATCGCAAGGCTTGTATGCCGAACGCGACGTCTTTTTCAAGAAGATGGAGGATAGGGACCCAGAAGCTATTGCGTTGTGGCAACGCTTCCGAGACGCGACTGTGAAGCATATGTCAGATTCTTACGCAAGACTGGGAGTTAAGTTTGATGAATATTCTGGGGAGTCACAAGTCACTCCAGAGTCCATTGCCGAGGTAGAACAAGCCTTGAAAGAAAATGGGGTCTATGAAGAGCACGACGATTCATGGCAAATCGACTTTTCGAAACACGACGCAAGGGGACTATCGACAGCAGTGTTGCGATACAGAAATGGAACTACCTCATACCTCTTACGCGATCTGGCTGCGGTGCTTGACAGATTCAAAGTACACTCCTTCGATAAGATGATTTACGTTGCTGCGATGGAGCAAGAGATGCATTTCAACCGTGTTATCAAGACACTCAAGCTTATGGGGCGGCAGGATCTGGCTGATCGTATTCAACATACATCTTTCGCCAAGATTCATGGCCTTCCGGAAGAACTGAAGGGGGCAGCGCTGCTGAGTGATTACCTCGACGGCTGTCGGTCGATGGTACAGGCGGACCTTGAAGTGGAAGAGGAGGAAGTGTCTCATGTTGACAACTCGGAGAGGTCAGCAGACTTGCTTGGCCTAGCTGGTTTGTTCATTCAGGATCATTACCATAAGCGCCACACGTCTTACACAAGCGATGCTAAAAAGATGGCTCCCCTGGAAGGAGAGACGGGAGCAGCCATTCAGAACTGTTATGCCCGACTCTTGAAGAAGCTAGGATCGGAGCCTTCCACCTTCGACTACACGACCCTGGATTATGGCTCGTTGGAATCAGAAGACTATGCCGAACTATTGCGAATACTATTGCAGTACCCAGATGCAGCACATGGGTCTTTCAAATCACTCGAGCCATCGTTTATCGTAGTTTATATGCTGCGGTTAGTTGATCAACTCATGGCCACGCTCGATGACGACGATGAGAAAGACTGGACTGGCCCGGAATCTGCTAGCGAAGCAAGACTCGCCCTATATGAAAATGCGAGGCAGGTTTTTGAGAATGCACTGAAGCTTCTGGGCGTAACCCCCTGGAGTCCATGAGGTTGTTCAAACTGTCGGGTTTCCTGTTGTTTGGCTAGGTAGCACTTTCTTCTTTTCCCCTGCGCCTCCAGGCTGCGATACAGGCTAGAGCTTTTGAGATGAGGGCATGAGTTCCCTTTTATTCATTTTGTTTTGAGGCTGGAATACGAGCAAGATCTGAAGGTGTTTGTTTGCCGGCGTTGCCAGATTGATCTATCTGATTTATGGCTTTTGTTCCAAAATGGGTCTGTGTGATCATACATACAAGTTCATAACACAACAGGAACAATTACCTATACAACGAAGACCTTATAACAACGAATTCCGTGAACTGTCAAAAACATAAGTGCCTGCTTATAGAGATATGACTTGAGTAAAAAACCTTAGGCCATGTTTCAAGACGGCGGGATTGAACCGGAGCCAACTTGAGAAAGTGTGCAGTTAGCTGTATAAGCATGCAATAGATGACAATTACATCTAATTTACAAGGAAACACATCAGCATCTATCTTGGACCTGTAGCTGCTGCTACGAGTTTGGAATGAACATTCATCGTAGAAAGAATTCCATGTGAAATGTTACTGATAGTACATCGGAAGCCACTGCCCGAACTGTTCTGTTGAATCATGGCTCGGGGTAAACGTTCCGGGTCTGCACTACATACGCCGTCATCATCAACCATCCTACACATACCTCCTGCAGCCTTGCACCTGACAAAGTGAGTACAACTTCCTCAAAACACGTCAAAAAATCCTACAACTAACATCATTAGACCTTAATACACAATTTGCCTCTACATTACTACTACATCACTCACACCATGGGAGACGACGCCCCGCAAGACGCCCCGCAGAAGCAATGGTGGGAGGCTTTCCCTGAACCAAAGGCCGAGTGCCCTCGAACAGATCCAGCCATTGTCGCTAAGCTCATCGAGGTGAACGCAGCTCTCGGAAAGAACGCCACCAGGGACTTTCTTTTGGTCGACGTTCGAAGGACTGACTGGGAAGGTGGCACTATTGCTACGTCCATCAACCTTCCCGCTCACACGTTCTACCAGACCCGTCCTCAGGTCTATCAGCTCGTCAAACAGGCAGGAATTAAAAGAATCATCTTTTATTGTGGTAAGTACTTTATTGTAAAACAGTCTACTTTGACCAGCTTCTCACTATACTCCAGGAAGCTGCGGTAGTAGAGGCCCACGATGCGCTGGGTGGATGCAAGACTACCTCGATGAGGTTGGTGAAACTGATATCAAGGCTGAGATTCTAGCCGGAGGCATCAAGGGTTGGCAAAAGGCGTACGCTGGCCAGTTGATGGACTTTTACGACGAAGAGGCCTGGGAGAAGAAGGAATAGGGATGGGCACGATGCAACAGTTGAGGGCATCCCCTCTTGTTTGTCTATTGAAGACGTCTCCCAAGCAAAGTGTCCGTAAGAACTTGTCTCAATTTTCGACCTTAACGCCAATAAAGATCATATAATATTCATCTTTCTTCCCGTGCTCCTACTGTCCTCTGCCTGGTGGATTATCGGTCTCCGCGTCGGTCGTCTCCGCCAATTCGTTCCAAAGCCTCGAGCATCACTACTGAGTTACCACGGATAACCTGTATACACGTTAGCAGCGTCTCTTATCGAGGGATGAAGCAGAATTTTAGAAAAACGTACAACCATGCCGATTCTGACCTTCTCGCCGTTGTCCTTCTCCTCCACCGCCTCGTCGAGAACAATGTTCAGGAAGACCTAATATTGTCAGCTATGTCCAAATCGAAATCGTAAAGGTATTGCATACATCGTATCCACGGAGGACACCAATGACCTTTCGGCTGCCGTTCAACTGAACGAACAGTCTCTTGTCGAGGTACTGTAGAAAAGTTAGTTATTGATCAGAAGCAGGAGGTCATAAGGCTTCAGGCTCTTTAGGCGCTAAGAGAGAATCCGGTGCCCATGCGACAAGGATAACATTGAGACTGACCTTCTTGAGCTCAGGTTGCGCGGGCGCCATCTTGAGCAGTAAATTTAGAATAGCTTGGTTGCTGTTTCATGCGACGCGATCGCGGCCTGGAGCTACCCATTTCACAGCTGAATGGGAAATTCAGCGTCACGTGGAGATAAGATTCCGAACCAGAAATGCACGTCACTTTGACCAATCCTCAGGCGCGCGTCGCGAAACTCTTTATCATTTTTAACTGGAATGCGCCAGTCATAAAAAAAAGATAATCACATCATGAGTTTCGCTGCAAAACGGAAAGCAAAAGTCATCAAGGTCGCTGATGAGGACGATCCGAGCGAAAATGTCACGGCACCCAGCGGCGACAGTGCTACTAGCGATGGTGAGTATCCCCAGAATTTGGACTTGCGACTCTTGCTGATGAGATCAAGGCTGACCCTTGCAAATACAGAACCTGCTAAACCATTATTCGGCGCAAAATCTGGTCGAAAGCCTTTCAGACAATCGGGTTTGAGGAAGAGTTTCAACCCAGTGGACAGTGACAGCCTTGGAGATGCACCGACCACCAACGACGATGAGGACGACGGACCGGTGGTTGTTCGACCAGTTATCAGTCGCTCGGGCTCGCTAAAGGGAAAGAAGAAGCCGAACAAATCTTCACGGTTATCATTTGGTGGGGACGATAATGCTGCAGCCGACGACGAGCCTACTGAGGTATTCACGCCCAAAAAGCTACCCTTGGGACGCGCATTAGAGAACAGCGCTATAAAAAGAGGATTGGGCACGAAAGGGCTACCCATGAGGTCCATTGGAGATGATGACGACCGGCCGAAATACAGCAAGGAGTATCTCGAAGAACTTCAATCATCTACGCCAAACACTCCTCAGAAGCCCTCCACGTTAACCCCCGATGATGGCGATCTAATGGATCTGGATGCTTCGGAATTGGAGGGTGCACTTGTTGTCGACTCAGCGGAGCTCAACCAACCGCAACCTACAGTTATTCTATCCGAAGCCGAAATTCGCGAGAAAAAGGAACGACGTCAGCGATTAGCTTTGGAGAAAGACTTTCTGTCAGTCGAAGATGATGACGATCCATTCGCACGCAAAAAGAAGGACGATACACGTTTAATAGCGGAAGATGAAGATCTTGGGGAGGGGTTCGATAACTACGTTGAAGATGGCGGACTTTCACTTGGCAAGCGTGCGGAAAAGGAGAGACGCAGACAAGATCGAAAGAAAATGGAAGAGCTTATCACTGCGGCTGAAGGTCATACTTCCGATTCCTCCTCTGACAGCGACGCTGAACGACGAATTGCGTACGAAGCTGCGCAAACGCGCGCAGGTATGGATGGTCTAAAGAAGCCACGGAAAGATCCCAGCCAGGACCTCCTACAAGCACCGCCCAAAATATCACCCCTCCCCAATTTGACAGAATGTCTAGCTCGTCTGCAGACTACGCTAAAGGGAATGGAAGAGGAGATAAAAGGCAAACAGAACCGAGTGGAGAAGCTTAGGAAAGAACGTGAAGATATTGTGAAAAGGGAAGGGGAGGTCCAAGCTCTGCTGGATGAGACGGGAAAGAAATATGAACAGGTTATGGGACAAGGAAAGGCAGCTGAGGGAAAGGCTACGGATGCGCCGGCCAATGCTCCTGTGGAGATGGTGGGAGCGAGAGGTTTGGAAACATTGGGCACACCGTCGAGAAAACCTGAAGATGAGGAGATGTCATAATATAGAGCATAAAGGCGTTTTTTCTATCTTGTTATATCTTCGATTCAAGCGGAAATTCGTAGCCGAAATGTTGCTACAAGTCATTTTGCCTTGAATGTTAGGATATCCTATTACAAACCACCGTATTCTCGTAAAGTATGAGTTATATGTGCAATCAGAAGCGTACCGGAATCTCATCATGGAATTGTTGCTTAATCCGTACTCCTTATCTCACCTCCATCTCGTTTGGTGATCGTGACCCAAAAGTCAGAGGCGGACATAAAGACCGAAGTCTGATTTATGATCGGTCTTTCGGGGTTTAGTATGGCAAAGTCGTACCGTTTGATCAACTGTTCATGTTTAGCACAATACTTTAACCCCAACTCGCAGTCGACATACCTCAAAGACAGCTTTATGAATCTCCATGAGTGCGATCGTCTTTCCCAAACATGAATACTTCCCATGGCCAAAGTGTGTGTCAAATGCTGCGATCATATCCCTGAGTCTGTCCTGTTCAGCAAGGAGCCATCTCTCAGGATGAAAGACATTCGCATCTTCACCCCATACAAGTCGCGATCGGCCAACGGCATAGAAACCTTGACCAACTTGCGTCCCCCCGGGGACGAAGAAGCCGTTGATGGTGTCGCCTTCTGGAGGTACCTGTTTAAAGCCAAGACCAGCAACAGGAGGCCACATACGCAAACCTTCGCGTACAACGGCTTGAAGATATGGTAGTGTTTGGGTTTGAGCCCAAGATATAGGCGTGCTGACAGACGAAGAAGATTGGCGGATCTCAGCGATAAGGGAGACGTATGCTGCTGGGTTTGTGATGAGAGAGAGAATGATCATGCGCAGAGCATGTGCAGTGGAATTGGAGCCAGCAATGCTAACGGTTGTCAGTATGAAGCCCCCTCGGAACTCTTAACGCCCTTACATAGAGATGAAGACTTGTTGGATGAGCTCCTCCTCGTTCATGCCGCTGTTAATGTGAGTTTGCATCATGTCCTTTGTCGTCCCAGCGCTATCGGAAAGCCTTCTGCGTACAAGTTGTGTTGCGAGTCTAGAATATCAGCCAGCTTGAACTACTAACAGTTCTTGACCACTCACCCCATCAGTCGTCCGAAGCCAACCTGGTCTTCCTCGCGAGGCAGAAGTAAACTGAATGGCCATCGATGAACGATCCTTCCTAGCCAAGGATAAACAGATACTATGTTCATGACTGGAAGCGAACTAGCATTGATCTCATTATACTGGTAGAGGTCTTCATCTTGAGCAAGATATCCAAAAGGCTCTCCGAACGATACATCGCCGATGACATCGAGAGCAAAGAATTGTGTTTTCTCAGCAAAGTCGAGGGGTGTTGATTTGCTGGCCGTCGATAGATACTTGCGGTCAATGAGAGATATGAAGTTGAGGAGTTGACGGTCTATGCCTGCTTCGAAGCCATAGCCTTCATTCTCTCTGATAGCATACTTTCGAAATCATCAGCACTGTATAAGATGATCAAGGCTAGATGGCCAACTTACACCTGGCGCCATTTTTGCTCGCATGGCTTTATGTTTAACTTCATCCCTTTCAGATACAACATTATCAACATTAGGAACTATCCTTCCACTGGTGTAGAAGTCCCCCTTTGTGTAAGTGCTTCGCACAGCAGACATATTTCGAAGCACGACAGGATCTGTGGAGAGAAGCTCATTTGGGCCGATGCGGACAAGAGGACCTTGATTCGAGTATAAGTAATCATGGTCTTGGATGATGCTTCACGTTTGTCTCACCGAACTGATCCGCTGCATTCTTGAGATGCTCGTGATAGCGACCGCTAAGTGCTCCACGAAGCTGCCACCATGATGACCACCCTACGCCCTTGGGTCCGGGAATATGGCGCAGGCGACGCCAACGCTGCACAAGATGAACGGCATGTGCAAAGGTCAAGATAACGATAACTGGAACGCAGAACCCGGTCAAAGATTGATCAACAAGTAATGCCATGGTCTCTTGACCATGGAAAATCCGACTGTCTGTTGTAGTTGAAGAACCAGAATTCATTCAACCCGCAAGGGTTGAGGATACTGATGTGAGTTCATACCTAATATGATCTAAGTCGCACAAGCAAGGGCATTGAGTTTGACCACTTTAGGCAGTTCCAAGCCCAGGACTAGCTAAACCGGGTTCTATCGAAGGGTCTTAGGACGACGCAGAATTAGGATTAGATTCCTAGTGAGACGGTTGCCCAGATCAGCCCATGGCTCAGAGTTCGCAGAAGCCGTGGGGGAGTATGCAGGGTTGCTCAAGCGAGGTTAGATTGGGTAACCAAACCTGGCTCAATGTGGTAATCTTTCAGCTTTCCAAGGCCTGGATGAGACATGCACACCTAGACAAAACATCTTTGTTGATGGCAGTCTAGACATTGGACATTGTGATGATATTAAGTGAACAAATCGGAGCATGTCCGATGAAGATGCTCTAACGTAGCCAAGACAGCCAATTGTGACCGGACGGCAACGCCCGCCGACGGGAGCAGTTTCGGGACAGTCCACTTTTGCAGGATGCCATTTCCAATCGTATTATTGTTAGAGCTATGCTTCTCGCGTGGCTTTGGCTTGACTTTCGTTAGCAAAAGCCATAGCAAAGTCCGACTCTAAGTCAAGGAATGAGTCTTGATTGTTGTTTATCTTTGATTAACTGTTGTTTGCTTCCTCATCTTTTGTCTCAAATAAGGAATTCACCATGCTGTGGCAAAATAGTGGAAGCACTATCATAGACATAGTCCAGTGGTTCATCATTCGTAATTCGTCTCTTAGATCGCTATGGTAAGTGCCCAAGATAAACGCCATACATGCCAATAAAAGCTAGTCGTGGCGTTATTCCTTCTTGTTCTAGACGTTTTAATAGAGAAAGATCTCAAATGTCCTTCTTCTTTTGTCCTCCGCTGTAGAGAAGCCCAGTCGTCACATCCCCCAGCATATACGCACACCAATCCTTAGCCAAGCTCACGCGCCCGTACCATGGGCCTTCATTAATGGTTTTGGGTATGCGATGGGCAGCCTTGACAAAGTAGTTGCTAGTGGCAGTAAAGGGCAACTGTTTCGGCTTAAGTCTGTCCTTAGCATCGAGCACAGGCATCACGCTTCGAGACCCTGTCTTCTCCATCTCTTTAATAACCTGTGTCAATACCTTGGCCATGAGAACAGCACCAGGTGTCCACGAAGTAGTCACATAGCCCATCACGAAGCCCATATTGGGAAGAGAGTCCATCATGCAGCCACGCCATGTGTAATGCGAGCCGACTTCGATGGGTTGGCCGTCTACCAATGGAGCAATGCCATTAAAAAGCTGGAAATGCAGACCCGTTGCGGTGACGATAATGTCTGTTTCGAGCTTGCGACCAGATTTGAGAAGGATGCCATCATTTGTAACTGTCTGGATAGTATCTGTCACAATCTCGCAATTGTCTTTATGCAAAGCCTTGAAGAAGTCTCCTTCAGGACACATACATAACCGCTGTTGAAAAGGGTTGTAGGTCGGGTTGAAGTGGACATTGACGTCAATGTCTTTTGGCAATGCCTGTCGCATTTCTCCCATAAGAAGCTTGCGACCAAAGTTGGGGAAGTTGAGGAGTAATTGGGTGCCAACGAGCTCCATCAACACATCTTTCCAGTATATGAGCCAGTACGCCAACGACCAAGGGAGAAGCATGCGTAGAAAGAAGTCGAGGTTGGAGGTTATGGGCCGAGAGATGACAAAAGAAGGACTGCGCTGGAGCATGGTCACCATGCTTGCCTTCTCGGCGAGTGATGGGACAAGCGTAATTGCTGTCGCCCCTGATCCAATGACGACAACACGTTTGTTCGAGTAGTCGAGGTCTTCGGGCCACCATTGGGGATGAACGACCTTGCCTCCAAAATCTTCTATACCAGGAATTGTTGTCTGGAAGGCCTTGTCATATGCATAGTATCCCGTACAGCTGATGACGAAGTTGGCGATAAATGTTTTGTGCTGACCATTCGCTTCAACCTCTAACCTCCAATTTTGTTCGTCGGTTCTCCATTCGCAGGCCGTCATCTTGTGATTGAACTGAATCTTTTCTCTTATACCAGCAGCATCTACAGCCTCCTCAAGGTACTCGACGATCTCGCTGGCCTGTGCCATCTTATGCGCGTGCTTCCAGGGATGCCATGGTAGGCCGAATGAAGTCATGAAAGAGTCGGATCGGAAGCCCGGGTATCGAAAGAAGCGCCATGTTCCACCAATGGCTTCTCGTGCCTCGAGGATCGTATAGGAGCGGTTGGGGAGTTTCTCGTTGAGGACATGAGCAGTATTGATACCAGAAAGGCCGGCGCCCAGGATTAGAATATCATGGTGTTCAATTGGGTCGCCCATTTCGACAGGAATTTGTGTTGTCGAGGCTGTCGTTGTTGTGTTGCAGTTTGTTGAGAACAACACTGAGTTTACATTGGGAAATTTCCCCTGTAGGCAATGCAACTCCCGTCCTGCCGTTAGTGCCACCCACATTTCCCATGGCGCCACAGAAGACGAAGTACCTTTCCGCTTCCAATTGGGACCAATAACGAAATAGAGCAACTGAATCGAAAACATATTGTATACACGGCCGACTTCTGTATTATGTATGCTAGTTGTCACTAATTACAAAGTTCCTCATAACTAGATTCTCTGTTCAGCCATAACTGCTTTATGACCCTTGCAAAAACGGTCAGGGATTATGAGTGGACGAGATACCCTGAATAAGAAAATCTATCAAAATGGACCTTTTCAATTCTATAATATTAATATTCGTATCTCACATGGCCCTGCATGTGGTTCCGGGGACCACAAGGGACGACAAAATAAGGATCTGACACTAACCGGACAAACGGTAGATCCCTCATGTGCGCACTCTTGGCACACCCGTAGTAAGAAGAAAGAAGGTAGAACTAACATAAAGTCAAGCTCTGCACGATACTTGACTTTGGCCTATAGTTTTCGTTTTGATTGAATCATTACATAGTACATTCGCCTTCCTAAAATCGTATTAAAGAGTGAAACTTCGGTTGTTTCTTAACACGACATAGAATCCAACAGATAACTAGGCTTGAATTTCGACAACGTTCCCTCCGCATCGAGTAGTATATGAGTAAATATAGTTAAATAGAGCGAGGACTTATAAAGCTATTACGTTGAGTACTTCAGACTGGGGGTTGCTTGTTGAGAGTAACATATCAACTCCATCGGTAGGAAAGGTCCGGAGCTAGATGGTAATGACAAAAGACTGATGCTTGGTTGATACCAAGCCCCGAGATAGAAAGTATTCATTTCTTCTTATCCTTCATTATCATAATATTCATCTAAAAATTCCTCGATATCATGATAGCTCCGAACACCCAAATGTCTCCCAGAAACATTCCTTTTCCATTTCAACTCCACATAGGCCGTTATCTCATAAGTGGTAACTCGCGCTTTAATCCTTCCTGCGCCAGTTGTTGGATATCATCGCATTGTTCGTCTCAGGCTTGTTCGGGCGATTGTTGCTGGGACGATCGGATACTTGACGGCCCTCTTGAATGCTTTGTTGACGGCCTACGAGCTTCTGGGGCATCCTCTCTGAAACTGACACCTTCAGTTGGCCTCCTGGGATCTCTTTGCCGTTAAGAGCTTCCACTGCCGAGCTGGCTTCTTCTTTGGTTTCGAAATCGACGAAGCAGTAATGGTGGTTTCCAGGGAGATTTCTCTTGCTCTCATGGGGCGTGATTCGCTTTCCAATCGCAGTGCTAAATTCCCAGTTAATAAGCAGCTTACATCTTTACATATGTATACGTACGGCTTGAATCCAGAGAAAATTTGTGAAAGTTCCTCCTGGTGCTGGGCTTGGTCGATCATCTTGTCTAAGCCACCAACATATAGTCTTCGTCCCCCATGGTCCCTCACCACGTCCTCAAAGTGGTCGATTGCCCAATTGGGACCTCTGTTCTCAGTCCTGCCATTGTTGTGTCCCATGCTATTGCCATTTGTGTTCGGCCTGGTGTTCCAGTCTCCCCATCGTCGAGATGTTGCTTCTTCATTTTGAAATCCACGACGCTCGCGAGGCTTCTTAGGCTCACAAGGACCAACTTTCAAAGTTCTCCCATATACAGTGGCCGATAGAGATGAAAGGGCTCTCTCAGCGGTCTCGCGGTCGTGGAAATCAACGAAGCAGTATCCGGGGTTTCGAGCGCTAATAGGGTCGACGGAGATATGAATCTTGTCCAAGTTATCGAATCCGTTCTTAGCTAGGACTTCTTCGACTTCGAAGGGCTTCGCCTCGTATGGAAGGTTGCCTGTTGAAAATCAATAGTCAGCTTTCGTCCCGGAGGCCAACCTGGGGATGGTAGTACCTAGATAGATGCGCCTTCCGGCGGCAATAGCTTCTTGTTCCATGACGACAAACTGCACACGAGCTCAGTAACAACAATGGATATTGGCAATGGCAAAAAGGAGGGCGGTAAGCAAAGAGAAGCTCGAAATTTTCCAAAAGGACTCCCTTCAGTTTAGTGAGTCCTCCTTGTGGACCAATAAGAAAGTGTCTGCTATCACCCCGCGAGGACCCTGAATGAGGGGCGACGCAGTGTGGATAAGCCGAAAGACATTGATCCATTCCCCAAGCTCTTGGTAAACACTCAAACCTAGGCTTTCAACAAACAGTTTGAAAAATGTACAATTAGGAAGAAAAAAGGGATATTTATACATACATAAGCTGTGAAAACAATATCGAATATCTCTTGCTGATGCCTTGATCCAACCTAACTCCTCAAAATACTGTTGAGTTGTCCAATTGCTATCCTAACCCTGGTATCATGTTCATCTCTGTCCAAGCCATGACTAACTCATCCTCGAACTATGGGTCGTCGAATATGAATCTGCAGAGGGATACCGTGAAACTTCCCTCATGTGGTCAGGAGTTCCCATAGCCTTCATCTCTCTAGATCCCCATTTTCGCATCGCCACCTTACGGTCACAGTTGGTGCAGTAATGGACCGTATGAGTCGCCCACTTTCCAGCGTAGGGAACGACAGCACCAGCAATGGTTGTGAACCCAAGGACTGTTGCAGATGCACTAGGATATGTTAGATTGAGAACCTTGACTTCTGAGGGAATTCTTACTGTGTGATCTTCGAAGAGGCTTTCTTGACTCGCGTCTCAGCGCGGTGTCTGCAGAATGGACAGTCCACGAACTTGGGGTAATCTCCAAGCTCATGAAGCGGCGTTACGTATGTCATCACTTGGTTGTTGTTGTTGTTGTTGAAAGATGGCGGCTGCGGCGTGAAACTGCCATTGCTGGGGTGTTGTAGAGGTATTTGGGGAGCATAGCCACCCTGATTGTTTGGCGGTTGGTGTTGTTGTTGGTGCTGGTGTTGGTGTAGTTGCGGTTGCGGCTGCATTTGCGGTTGTATCTGCGGTTGCCCATAAGATCCAGGACTGTACGGATACTGAGAGACAGATTTACGCGCTGGCAATGGCGGCGCAGAATCCTCCAAAACTTCTATCGGGATAGGAGCTTCGTTGAATCGCTTGTCTGTTTCTGAATCTACCGGTATCGGGGCATCGTAGTATTCGATTTGTCTCCCGGTCGTATTGGAAATGACGACTTCCGGGAGACCTTCATCGTTGACCACACTACGAATGACTCTACCTCACGTTAGAGTGTGCCGGATTGGGGCTCTTCCAAAAACTTACGCTGAGTTTGGCCGTGACTGTGGGAACGTATCATGTGCCGGTTGTTCGAGTAAAACCGAAGGGGTTGTGTTATTTTGTATTGTCGCCATTATTACTGTCACAGGTGAAAGATAACCAACAAACGGGGCTTCGTGAGTGGGGGATTATGGTCTCTTATGGACATCAAGCTATGAGCTAAGCTTTCTACCGCCAGGCAATCCGTAACACCAGCCGAATCCTTAGAGCCTACCTATTAAGCAAGGGACAGTGGCTGAGTCTCAGCCCAGAAATCAGCCAACGGGTTTAAGGTCCGTGACGTCGAAGGATTCGGTTTGTGGTCGTCCATGCTGTTTTGGGCTCACTATGGTTGCATAGACAGGGATGCTGGGGATAGATAAATCGGTCAATGGCACCTATTCTCCACTCATTTTTCGTTGATCGGTGGCGCGGAATCCCGTTTGCTATAAAGAGCTTCACCTCGATAAGGCTGAATCGGCCGCTGCCTATAATACTCATTGCTGGTGTTTGATTTGTGGCAGATTCATTCCATACCGGTTCGGGGTATTGGATCATCTACTAGGTATTGGATATGTTTATCCTGCTTGCCATTAGAACCGGGAAAACGGAGGCGATGAGAGTGTGGCAGTGGTAGCGTCATATTGCACCAATACTGCTTGTAGATCCCTGGTGGTTGGCCTTATTTCCAGCTGTGCCAGGCATAGAAATTAATATTTGAATGGCATTTGTTGGGCTGTAAAGAAGCCAGTTCTGGCGAGTGTCCATTCTGAAAGGAACCCCGGAAACCTACCGGGTACAAAGGTACTTGTGTCCATCGTACCTGCCTCTGCCGGCTTACACCAGTAACACCAAATTGGTCAGACAGAATACGAAATCTCGGCAGTTAGATGTGATATAAACCATTTAAAGAGAGAAAGGGATCCCATATTAAGAACGGGAGGTGTTTCCATGTCTTTTCCACTATACAGTCCACGCTTTGAGCCTTCTTGTCTCAATTGACTCAATTGACAGAGAACACGGAAAGTCAGCACCGCAAACACTTTGAAAGCAGCAGGTTGTTAGACCTTCAATCATCCCCTCGATAGAAGGATAATCACGATCTTTAACTTAGCCAAGACAGATTCAACTGAACACTGAAGCAATCAACCTTGATTTGTCAGTTCCCAAAAATAGACCTCGGTACTGTACTCACTATCGTCCATCCATCACAGCTCCCCCACTATTGCCCCTCTCTCAGGTCATGAGCTTCTGGAGCTCAACGTTAGCTTATAACTGACATAGCTCCCCTCCGATCTTTCAACTTTCAACGTATTTCATACTGCAAGCAATTGTTCAATTTGTCCAACATGTCTTCTGAGCAGCTCGTTCTCTTTGATCTTCCCGGCCGTGACTCCAAGGGAGCTTGGTCCCTTAACCCTTGGAAGAGTGAGTTATCTTGCTGCCCCTCCATGATATCACCGCTCATTATTTCATAGCTCGCTTTCTCTTGAACTTCAAGGGTATTGACTACAAGACCGAATGGGTACGTTTGACAAACGATTATGAAGAGTACGTTATTAACCAGCAATTAGCTTGAGTACCCTGACATCAAGCCAACTCTTGAGCCTCAGTAAGTTATCAGTATCATCCACCATGTTCTTGGTGACTCACAAGTTCCGCAGCATTTCCGCCAACCCAGCTACAGGAACATGGACAATTCCAACCGTCAAGTTCCCCGATGGAACTTACATCATGGACTCGGACAAGATCCTTGAGCGAATTGAGAAGGACTACCCTGAGCCCTCGGTTCACAAGGACTCTCCCGTCCTTCCCAAGCTGTTCGCCATTATGCCTAAGATCATGGGCGCCCTTCGACCCATCTACTTCACCACCGTCCCTGGACGTATCCTCAATGAAAAGAGTGTCCCCTACTGGCACGAGACCCGATCCAAGATGGCCGGACAGCCCCTCAATGAGCTTTACGAGAAGGAGGGCGGTCAACAGGCATGGGACAATGCTAAGCCACATGTGCAAGAGGTCGAGGCTCTTCTCAAGGAGAACTCCGAGGGTCCTTTCTTCCTGGGCAAGACTCCCAGTTATGCCGACTTCGTCTGGGGTGGTTTCCTCATTTTCATGCGCCAAAACCAGGTCATCGATGAGGTGTACAGGATCAGTGGTGACGCTCAGCTTCACAAGGACCTTCTGGAGGCTCTTGCTCCTTGGCACAAGAGGAACGACCACTAAGTCACAAAGTGGACTTTAGCCGAAAATAAATAAACGAAGGACTAAGCATAAAAACTAAGAATAATATCTAGATAAAAAGGTTCGAAATGCATTTCTTCTTTGCCAAGTTGTCCTAGCACAGTTTCATCATTTGAGAAGGATTCCACCTTCTTCATCGTCAGTATCCGACTCATTGATAATCTTGACAGCTGGTTCCAAACTGAGCCCTTTCGTAAACCTCTCTCCCAACTCATCTATATCAGGCAGATCACGGGCGCCTAGATCAGTCCGAACATCAGTACTTGCATATAGAACTGATGTGAGAGGATGGGTGCTCGAGTCGTGCCTTTTGCCCTTGGAGCTCTTATCCATCAAGATGCTGAAAGCATCCTCGCGAATCCTGGTCATCATGGAGTTGTAGATTTTTTGTCGCCGGGTCTTCGCAGAAGACTTTTCGTTTTCCTGAATATCAGGAAATCGCCAGTTCACATAGAGGTTACCGTGACTCGATCGCGTCTTGATGTCCTTGTGTTGACCTGCAGCGTCAAAGTAGTAGCGGCAGAGCTGGCAAGCGCCTTTGCTGCTACCTATATACTTCCAGTTGTGAAAGAAAGCAATGTTCGGTTGGGCCATCACACATTCGAGAACCAGGATCTCCGAGTGTACATATGGCTTGAAGCTAGGCCTGTCGCACTGGCTTTTGATGCGATCGTCCAGGTTAATCCATTCCAAGCTTCTCGCAAGGTCACGATACATTTCTATCAAAGCCTTGTCGCTGCACATCCTACCAATGATACTACTGGCCAATTCGCTTTTCCTTCCTAGAGGGTTCGAATCCGGTTTGCTTGACTCGACAGGGACAACGACAAACTCTTGAAATAGTTCCGGCCAGGCATTCTCCGAGTCGATGAGGTATTGGACTGTTTTCTTGTAGCTACGGATGCGTGAGATTGTATGTTGTAACTCGGACCAACATTCGAAACTTCTGCCGTCTTTGAAGCGACCTGTCGTAGCATGGCTGACTATGTAACTTGTTGTTCGAGGCGTCAGAAAAGTCTTGAGAGCTTGGAGAAGGCTGCTGAAAGAGGGAACACCTAGTAGATCTGGCGTTAATTGAAGCCTTTTGATATGTCCATTTGATAGTACCTACATTGGTCGTTATCTGGTTCTTTGAGACTTGTCTGCTCAACCACGCTGCTGAGGGCTTCCAGACCCACGCCAACTTGGGTATCTAGATTGCCGCCGTCAGTGCTTCAGTCCAGTGCAGCGGGTGCCGGGGAGTTTCACCTGTTTGCGTTCCTGCTTGTTGACAAAATAGCAGACATTGAGCGATGTTCTTCTTCAGAGCATCAACGTAGCAATTGATTCTTGGAGAGTTGAAGGCGAGTATCATTTCAAAGATCTTATAACCGACAAGCTCCTTCTTGGGGCTCGGGAGAAGATGAAAGCCCGATAGCCCCTTTATCAAGGAAGCCAGGAAGTCTCTTGTCTCGTACAACTTCTTGTCAAAGACCTGATTGCAGCCAAAGACGTAAGTGAACTTGTCTTCTCCATCAAGAATCGTGACAGAGGTGACAGTTTTACCTCGCTTCTCTCTGTCGCACACACTCGCGATACTGTGAAGGAAGCGATGATACTTTTGCTCTTCTGTCACTGGTCTATAAGGACCTTCTGTCTGTCTGAGGGCACCCTCCTCATGGGTGATATCGGCCAGAGCTTTGTACAGGATAATGGGCTCGTACAAACGACGCTTCTGCTTAGGCTTTAGAGAAACAGATTCGCCTGGTGGGGCTTCAGTTAACACTAGCAGCTCTTCATCTTAAGTTACGGGAACTTACTGGATGCCATGATGGTAGTTGCTGTAACGCTGGGTTGCTGGGAAAGCTATATAAAGCGAAAGATGTTCAGGTAAAAACTGGTGTTGTATCGACCCATTATCATTCAGATCGTGGAGCAGCCGGGTTTAAATATCACTTTCCAATTCTCTTGTCACTCAATTTCATACCAAGCTGTCTGCCTTGTTCTGTTGAAGGCCATGTAGGAGGCCGGCTTGGGAGGCTTATCGCATCATGCGGGGTGATGGGAACTACCAACAGACAATCCTCATTTTAGGTCAGTCGGCCCCCGACATTTCCAATTGCCTTATTTCATCCATCGATATCCAATCGAGTGGGAGATTCTCACCGAATATGGCCCTGATCTGGGTCGCGAACTTCAGGCAGTGAGGCAGAGTTGTGATATCGCGAGTGGTCTCATGTCGGCATTACGCCGCTGAGAGATCCGTCAATGCGTACTTTCTGGACGCCTGACTTCCAGTCACTTCCTCAATCTTCTATCAATGACTTGGTTAAGGCGAATTGACGGAATTGTAAAAATGCACGCCGATAATAGAAAATGCGCAGTCGGCCCCCGGCTGGCCTCCAACAAGATGTCTTTAGGGAGCGACGTCTGAAGAGTATATATATGCCAGTCGGGAACGATACCAATCACCAGGTTCTCCCACAGTAAGTATCAAGCAACAGTCTGTCGTTTGATGATCTCATAGCTTCCGCTAAACAACTCTTCTTGTTAATATCCCCTTGCCAACATCTACAAGCCGTTAGGCATGTCGCGACGAAACGATCGTCATCACAGGCACAGCCGTTCCAGCAGATCTCATCAACCTCAGCAAGAGGACATACCTATCGACCCCAGCCTGATGACTGGATTCTCTTACCCTGAGTACACCGAGACCCAGGCCTACAACCTGGCTGGTCCAGATCAGAGCCAGTAGAGCGCTGATTCACAACTCCCTGTCCCTGACGCTGCGTACATACCAGTGTCTAGTGCAACAGAGAGTCCGGACACAAGCCAGATGATGTATTATATGATACAGCAGCAGCAGCAGCAGCAGCCTGCTACTGTTAACCCCAGTGAGCTCCAGCTGGATCCAAGTTCCAGCTACGCAGCCCAAAGTTATGCCAGTTCTGCCTACCAAACTGCCGTCTATGGTATGCTGTCCCAGCAAAAACACCTCAAATATGAAGATCAACAGATACTGACCAACACATGTGCACAGAAGGCGAGCTCCAAGCCGAGCCAGAAGCCTCCTCTTCGACAGCACAACTCTCTAATCAACACCACTGCTCAGACTGTGACCGCTTCTTCAGTGGAAATCGAGACTTCAAGTATGTGCCGAAAAGTCACCTCTCCACCCGAAACTCCGAATGTTTCAAGAGACTAACACAAGGATGCTACAGCAAGCACATGAAGATACATAATAAACCCGTAAAGTGTAAAGCCGACCCCAGATGCAATGTCACAAAGGCAGAGCAACGGGACATGGATCGACACTACCAGTCTTCGCACAAGACGTATGCAGCTAGCAAGGGTATTCTGGCCGAAGAAAGGAGTTGCGGTTTCGAGGGATGCACTTCAAAGTTTACGAGGAAGGATAACTTGCTTAAACATTGGAAGAAGTACCATGGGTATGAACAGTCTGGGAACTGAACGAATCGACGATGTTGTGTTTCATTCCTTTTTCTTATACAGAACTCCTGGCCTTAGGTTTGCTTTACCTTGTCTGTCCTTTATGCACACCCTCCATGTTTTTTCTTGCCTCAATGCTGAGCAGACCAGGGGCAGGTATATTCTCCTGTTTGTTTTACGCGAATACGGGAACGTATAGTAACCGTGTATATGAGTCACTCTTTGAAAGCTTCCTTTGTTTGGACGATCTTGTACATGGGTCACTCTGCGGTGTATTAGCCGGGATATCGTAACATTGAAACATCAAGATACTGTTCAATTCTCTTTCGTCTCTTCTAATACCAAGCCCAGTCAATACTTTTCCTTCCCAACCAGCAATCCACCGAGGCCGAAGTCATTAATACCCTCCAGGTCATATCCCATTGTAGAAGAGAGCACGCCAAAGGCGTATTAAGAGTTTAACATAGAAAAATAGATGCAAAGCATCAAAGGAAAATCCTCTAAGATAGAAAAGTGACTTAAAACAGATACGCCGTGCCTTGTAACGCCTCATCATCCATCATGATTGTGTGCCTAACCATAAGAAGCCCCATCCTGAATGTTTGTCCTCTCTGTTCTTCATTCGATCTATACAGCTGAGAAAGGGCAGGTAGCACCGTTGGCAGAGACAGCTCCAGAGCTGGGACATCTTTGCTCATTGCTAGCGATCGATGGAGACTTGGATGCAGAAGCAATGCTCAGGTTATCGACCTTGAACTCCATGTCGCCAGTGCTGAAGAGCTCAAAGTGCATGCGGCTGGCGTCAACCTTTTGAACCTTGAGGAACTCAGCCATCTCAAGCATGAACTGCTCGGGACCACAGATGTAGTATTCAGTGGAGCTGTTGCACAAGTAGAGGTCCTCCTTGGCGACCTTGGCCAGATCCATACGGAAGTCGTGGTCGTAGGTAACACCGTAGACGTCGGATTCGGCGAGGTGAGTTTTGAAGATGTTTGTGCGGAAGTTGGGACGGTTGCGAGCGACACGGCGGACCTGGTCATAGAAGGGAACGGATCGTCGAGAGCCGTGGATCCAGGAGACGGGTCGGTGAGGCTGGCGTTCGGAAACGGTGTTGAGGATAGACATCATTGGAGTGACGCCGACACCGGCAGAGATGAGAACGATGGGGACGTTAGAGGTGTTGGACATGTCGAGGTAGAACTCGCCAGCTGGGTGAGTCAGCTCGACAACATCGCCCTCATCCTTCATGTCGATGAGGAGGTTCGAAACGACACCGGGGTTGAGGGCATCGCCGCCAAGATATCGGCCGCTGCGGGTCATATGGATACCCTCATCTCTCTTGATGGTAACACGGTAGTAGTCAGGTCGGGGAGCCTCGCTCAGAGAGTATTGGCGAGACTGGACGTAGCCCTTATCGGCGATGGGAATTTGCACAGAGACGTACTGGCCAGGCTGGAAGGGAGGAAGACGCTTGCCGTCAACGGGAACGAGGTAGAAAGAGTAGATGTCATCCGACTCCTCGACCTTCTTCTCGATGCGGAACTTGCGGTAGCCCTGCCACTTGCCAAAGTCTCTGTAGAGCTGAGCCTCACGGCCAATGAGCATCTTCGCAAGCATCCAATAGGCTTTTGTCCAAGCCTCTCTGACCTGAGGAGTCATGGCCGGACCGAGGACCTCTGCGAAGGCGGCAACGAGATACTTCTCGACAATGGCGTAGTGCTCTGGCTTAATGCCCAAGGAACAGTGCTTGTGGCACATACGCTCCATCTTGGGAATAAGCTCTGTGATGTGGTTGATGTTGTTGGCGTAGCTGAGGATGACGGCAGTGAGGGCACGGGGTTGTCGACCGTTTGCCTGGTTGACTGTGTTGAAGTAGTCGTTGAGCTCGGGGTGGTCACGAAGCATATTGCGGTAGAAGATGGTTGTGATGCGCTCTCCATGGTCAGTCAAGGAGGGGATGGTGCCCCGGATGAGCTTGGTCTGTTGGTAGGACAAAGCCATTGTGATAGCAGTCGTTGGGTAGAGGATATGGTGATTTGGTACTACAGTCAGAGTAGTATATACGGCACCGCTAAGGATCTCGTGGTGGAATAGATAGATATTCGCGAGATGTATCTGCTGTATAAGTCAAGATTGAGTAGCAGAACAAGTAAAGGAATGAATCAGAGTAGAGAAGCAAAGTCCATCAGTGGAAACCAGATTTTACGAGGGCCGTCCCCAGATATTATATCTTCATGCTGTCTAGATGGGTCATGGGCTGAGGCATGGGACGGATGGGATGGACTCAACATCCATGGCTATCTGGACCCCTAGACGAGGACGGGGTTATACGCCCAACCCATGCCCATGAGCAGAGATTATGATATCGCCATGCAATAAAAGGCATGAAAAAAAGCAAAAAAGAATAGAGAAAGTTCAAGTCTTCTCCACAAGCCGCCAATTCCTCGTGGCTTGACATAACATAAAACGCCCCCCCAGGCCAGGTCAAGCAAGGCCCCAGAAGGGTGTATGTGTATGTAGGTAGGTGGGAAAGCTCGGGCAGGAAGTCGTACGATACAACAGCTGGGATGTTTGTGCTAAAAAGCGCTACTGTAGCTTGAAGGCTGTTAGTGGGGTTCGAGAGGCCCTGTAAACTCCGCCAGCTCCTTGTCTAGGTAGGTTTGCTTTTGTTTTGCGGTCCGGAGGTCTCCTTTATTATTACTATGACATCCACTCTTTGAGTGATAGGAAGAGAACCCGAGTAAAAAAGAAGAGAAAATACCGAAAAGAGCTGGTGTCTTGGCATTGATGTATGAATCATCCGAGGTTGAAAGAAGCGAGGATCGAGGCTGATCTGGCAGCAGTTACCGAGTCACAAGTAACTGTTTTTCTACCATTTCCATATGATTTAGTCAATTAATTCTACTTACGCCATATTAGTTTAATACTGCAGTAACTTCCAATTGTCTACGGAAATGGCATGTGGCGATATTCATCTCGATCTAGTCTGGTCTGGTCTGGTCTAGCTACGACTCAAGTCAGTAGATATACTTACTAGAGCTACCTTGACTCAAGAGCATCCTCCTACAAAATTAGATTTTGAGAATAGGATATCAACAAAACATTCGGCCCCTCATGAAGCTAGTTTAGTACCGAAGTCGCCTCTCGTTTCCTCCGTCTCCCGCAGGCTCAAGCTCTCAACCTGAAGCCCGTCAGTTACAGTCTGTGCATTACCTACCTAGTCTATATCACAACGGGATAGCTATGCAGTTAGCCACGCGAGACGAAACCCGAAAAAGAAATACATGCATCATTAAAGCATGAGAGATGGGGAACCAACATGAGGCGAAACGGTCCAGAACTAGGAGAGGCGCAAATTCTAGACAATACAGTCGAATCCGAAGAGTCAGAATGGAAGCAGACCGACAAGTACTGTTACACAAGTAAGCAAAAAGAAAGTTGTGAGAAGAGCAAACTGGGCTGTTACAACTGGTTGAACAATGCAAAGAAAGAAAAGGAGACAGGTCATGTATGTAAGGTACCACCCAGCGCAGGCAGACAGCCCGGTACCCGAACCTATGAAGGTAGTATTCTGCAGAGATGATACAAGCATTCAATGCGCTGCAAGCTTGATACAGCGTGGTTCATATTGGTTGTGAGTCTGAAAGCCACTGCTGTGTTCTTTGTTAGCATCATCATCATCATCGGGAATAGCATGGTTCGTCTTCTCCAGATAGCTTATTAGACTAGACCCTTGCACGACCGAATGCCCTGTCTACCACATTCCTCTGAAGCTCAACTGCCAGCGACGTTGGTACCTGGACCGAGTCTTTGAAGCAGCCACCGAAAGTTCAAGGAGGTAAGTCATGTAGTTTAGCTAACTGTGGGTGGCACGACTCAAGAAAGTGGCTTGATTCAAGGAACCGTCTGGCAGAGATTCGAGCCCTATGAACAATAGCTGAGTTTAATGAGAAGGGATACCCCACCTTCGGAGAAGCTGACAAGTGGCCGATGAAGGCGAGAAAGACAAAGCTTCATCAATGAATCAAGTGGTACGCAATTGGTAGCTTGCGGGTGAAGACTCTGGTCTAGGTTCAGGGTCTGGGGTTAGTTCACTTTTGGATGGATGACTTGCCTCACGCGATCAATTAATTGTTGGGGCTTCATAGTAAATTGCACTACAGTGCTCAACTCGCGATAATGACAGTGAATAAAGAGCGAGGTTACGGAGTCCAGACATCTACAGTTTGTAGATTGTTTGGTAGATCTACAGAGCTGTTACCAGAAACAGTACCACAGAAGGTTTGAGTTGTGTATTCATCAACACCACAATCATCCGTCAATGGAATTCGGCTTTGCGTATGACGCCAATGTTGGCAAGACATGGTTCCCTGTCCCAAGCTGATGCTTCCAGAAAACGACCTGAGCTGTTCCATTGCGGAGTGTGTCTCGTTCCCAAGAGCGAAACAACCCGAAACCACGCGACGAAGCAGAATTGAAGGCTCCCGATCAACGCCGTCCGATCCGAGGCTCTGCTCTTTCAGCTGTCATCCCGGATATACCGTAATATTAATACATTAATCTTATAAGGTCTCTGACCAACAAACGAAAAAAGGTCCGTGTTGAAAATCCTAAACAATTCCTTTAGTGGGCTTTTCACTCTCCAAGATCCGCACCAGCCACTCCTAGTTCCCGGCGGCCGGCTTCAACGTTGTAGATTCTCCGGGCCGTGCTCAAATTGCATTTTTCTAACTCTTTATTAGGTTATACCTGTACTGTTGTTTGGCACGAGGGCTGAAGTTATCGGCCAAAGTCGGAGGAGGAGAGTCGTGTCATTTTACCAGCCGCATTGTTACTCACAGTCAGTCCAACATGACATATCGCTCTTATTGACTGCCTCAATGAGACAGGTAACTTGCGTAGGTGCATCTCTGGTTGGTTAAGGGTCCTTCGAGACAAGGAAAAAAAAGGTGATTTTCCAAAGACCTGGCATGGACTAACTAAACTGGCATTAGTTAGTGGGAGATCCCAGCAAGTTTGTCCTGTTTTCATAGGTTGGGTCTCTAAACACGCCATATCGGCCCTGGCCGTCTGGAAATACAGTAATAGTGACGCATGTGGTAGTTATTCAAGACACTCCAGTGAAGTTAAAAAAAAAATGGCTGTGAGAAGACTTGTATAGTGCAACAAGCAAAGAGTGTAAAAGACATATTTTACAACCAGAGCAGACTAAACTATATGACATATCATGCAGTATGGTAACTCCGTGTGCTCTCTCATAAGCAGTTCGTAACGCATACAGCATCTAGATTAAGCACAACCACGCAAACGCTGTACCTGCATCTCCAACAGCCAAGATCCAGGAACCGACCTAATCTAGACTATTACCTGATTGATATCTCAGCACAGATGCTAAACCACTACACCCGAGTCACGAAGCTATCCCGCTAACGTCGGGCCCGTAGCGAGATGAGAAAAGATGAGGGCGGTTACTCTTCCGCGTCCGGAATATCGTGACAGGTCATTTATTCATCCAACTAACCAGGGACTGCCTTACTTGCTTGTTAAAATCTCATCCCAACCCGTCGTATTCCTATCCGACGCGACCGGTCAAATCTGTAATAATGAAAAGCATGAGGAAAAAAAAATCTTTCAACGGTCAATCGGCATTCCATAATCTTGGCATGAGCTGTATGCACGCTTGGTCCATCTCAGGGTCCGCCGAGACTCATACACAAAATAGCAACTCTCGGTTTCTCTCATGTAACCTTCCCCGTGGTTGTAGAAACTCTATTTGAATGAGTATATAGTTTTCACCGGAGCTTCTCACCCTCAAAGTCACAATGAATGTGGGAAAAGAAAGGAGCAGCGGACAATTTGGACCTTAATTCGCAGCGAAACTCGGCACAGCACCCTGCGGATCCCCTTCTCTCTCAGCCCTGAACAATTACAGCAGAAACTGAGCCGCCTCCGAACTAACGGATCCCCGGCTCGCATATACCCTGGGCTGGGGTATATACCGTACGACGGCGGCGTCCGGGGTGTGGGAAAACTTGGGAGGGCCCCTTGCCAGTGACGAACCCCTGCTGCCACAAACTTTTTCGTCCAACGGACAGAGCCTCCTCATGCGAAAGCAGGAACGTCAGTCAAGTCAGTTGTAGACTGGATTCGGAGTTGGCAAACACAAGCTAAAGTAGGAATAGCAGCCGTTGAGATGTCATAGCAAACTGTTATGCTCGCCAATGGTTATTTGGCAGATCAGATCATATCAAAGCAATCTTGTCAAGTGGCAGCACCATTACTCCATATTATTAAGTCTAATTTGCTATCTTGCTTTTTCTTATTTTTTATTTTTTATTTTTTTTTTTACTTTTCTCGCCGTCATGTTCTGTACTGTTCATCACCTCACATGCACGCATACGCGTGTATCGTATAATGAATAATGTTTTATACTAGCGACTCATCACAAGAACTAATCGTTTCGCTGCCCGATGATCGCCGTTCCTCTTTTGAGTTGGGATCTCATGGCACAGTTACACTCGCGTATAGATCCCAAACATCCTAGTGGAAAATCCGGTAAACCGTTCAAAGACGTGCTATATGTATCAAACTTTCATTCTCCTGAAAGCCCTGGTCACTTCTACGCGGCCTTTTGCAAATCTTGGATGCGAATCGACAATGCCCAAAGGTGGTTACGGAGTGCAGACTAGCTGTACTCTTGAGCCCATTGGCTCCATCTTTCTCAACCCTCTCTGGGGCACATACCTTGATACCAACATGTAAGGGTTCTTATCCAACCCTCTATGCAAGTTTAAAGGGGCTCTTCTCATCCCATCAACCGTAAGTGTCTCGGTCAAGAGGCCAATTTCTTGGGTAGCAAATACATCACTCTCTTCTCCACGCAGTGGCGAGATACCTATTGCCTATATTTCTCAGCCAGGTGAGCTGCATAATAGTCCGCACACATAGGGCTTGACAAAAACAATAGCCTAAAGCCTTTGCTAAGTTGCCTGAAGCTATCCTAAAGTCCTTTGTCATCCATTATGCTCTAGTGTAATGAAACAGGTAGTGTGCGCATTATTTTGTAACCTGCCGGCCAGTATATCCTACGTTCCTAGTATATCTATATTCCCTCTCTTCCTATGCTCTCGGCGTTTCCTAAGCCCCATATCCGATTGCGGTCGCAATTACAAGCCACGTCAAAATCACCCTCCAATGAGCATGTTTCGGAATCGAAGGGGTCTGAAGCTAAGTGTTGAGCTACTATTCTCTCGCCATGACGAAGATCTAACTCCTGCCAGATATTCACGCCATTGACTATGCCTAGGTCTGTAGGATGTTGAATACTTGGAATACTCGAATAACCTAGCATGAAACTCGGCGTACTAAAGACTGGGACATAGCCGGCTTTGACTTACACTCTTGCGTGAAGCCATCCTCTAATACTACAAGACAACCCCTCCAAGTGAATGAGATCGAATAAAGTAACAGTTGCTTCGGGTTACTGCATAAACAGGAACTGCACACTCTAAATCTACGAGTAGGAGCAATCATAATCTTGCCTACGTGCATGTTCCCCTTTCCCTCGCTCCGCAAGCCAAGAACAAGAACATCCCAGCACAAGCCTCACGTTGCAGCGCCCCAACAACACTAGTAAAAATTCTCTATTCATCAAGTAGACTAAACGCTTACCATTATTCCAACCTCTTCTAATATTGGCGCGGGTCTAAATTAACTTGACCTGAAGGTCAAAGCTAAAGCGCGGGCCGGTTCGGGTTCATCATTTATCGGCTGCAGTAGTCCAATTCCTTAGTGCACCGCGGAAAAACAAGGAAATAAGGTAATTGTGATCAAACGTGGCTTATTATTAAAACGACCTTACAAATAAGAAGAAAAAGAAAATAAACTCGTTTCATCGCGAATCGGCTCCCGGAAAAGGAGGGTTAATAAAAGAGGAACTAAGGTGTTGGTGCGAGAGATATGTCGTTTTATGATAGCTTCACTTATATGACTGCTGGTATACGAATGGATGATTAGGTTCCTGGGGTTTTATGTGATTAATATGTATATTTTGGCATCGAGATGTATTCGTCTGTTAAGTCCCTACCACCTGGTTCAGGGAATATCTCACGAAAGCTCTTCCATAGCTAACTCCGTCTATTAGGGGGCCTATCAACCTTGTCAGTAAGTAAAACATATATCCCGGCCTTGTACTCTGTAAATGTTTGTTTCTTCTTGGCGTGGGTCCTTCACAACCAGCCTCAGAGTGATTCCATGTACTGTACGTAAGTACTCACACAACAACCAATCTTCAAGCCTCGTTTCTTGCGCCAACGAGCGCTGTGGCGGCCGTTAATTTTCTTCACTGTCTCACTCGTCCTAATGATGCATTTTTAGTGCTGTATTTGCTTCTTTCTACCGCCTCTCGTTTATGTATCCGGTCTCAAAGAAGGCACCCCACCACATATTCACTTTTCTTTGTGCAGGGTGCTGCTCTTGGTTGAGTTTGCTCACCACGACGATCAAACTCCGTATCCCACGTTTTCCTCTACCCTTGCATCTCCTCGTGTCCTCCACGTGTTGCCGGTCCACACTCTCACTGTTCTGTTGCATTGGAGTCTTGGCTGGACACCCCTCTTGATTTCAGCTTTACTGCTCTAGCCCGAGTCATTGAAGACTGTTGGTGGAAGACACTATAAACCAATAAACGGTGTGGCGCTGATCCTCCAGGAGACTCTTCGCCGGTTGCATTCGCCGTTGACGAGAAACACGAAATTGAACTCAAAACAATATCGGCTACGAATATCGGCAAATGCTTACTATGTCTTATATCACTGCACCATTCTTTCCGGTCTGCCGGATTGTAACTTGGACCACCAGCCATGTGTCGTTAGCCGAGACTGGAGACGGAAACCAACAGACAGCCTATCGTATGTGTTTGCCTTGTTGAGAATCGAGAATTGATACGCCATGTCTCATAAATGATATCCCAAAGAGAACATGCAAGTTTGGTAAAGTTTCATTTCTCATTAGCTACCAGTCATGATACCGGCACTCCGTATTATTATGTACAAGTCAATAGATCCTTGATCAATGCATAATCACACACGCTTCGAGTCTCCAACTCCCCGCCCAGTCGTGGCCTCGCCATTGTGCCGACGAGGCGCTGGAAAGGCAATGCCGTGTCTGATTTGGCAAACTTTCCTCATTGCAACCTATCATCAATGTCCCTCTATTTTCTTTGTTTACCTGCCCACGCGGATCACACCAGCAGCGATCAGCTTCTGGATCTTGGATCTCACACCGGGGTTTCTCATGTGCTCCTGGAGAGCTGCAGGGTCTGACTGAGCTTGCTGGAGGATGGATTGCATCACAGGGTCTTGCATGAGTCCCATGATCTACATAAGTCAGTAATCGTTTCAATCATATTTCGGCAAAAGGGGTTCTTACCTCAGGGTCCTTCATCAAACGCTCTCGGGTCTGCTCCTCCGTCTCGTTATCACGGGCAGAGTACATGGCGGAGAAGGCCTTCTGCTGCTGTTGCTCAATCTCGCGAGCGTTGGCACCATTGTGGTGCTCCTGGTCGATTCTTTGCGCCTCTGTGCAGGCATCGACACATTCTGAGTACTTGCGCATGCCAAAGTAGGCCTGAGCCTTGCGGATGTAAGCGCGGATAAAGGTAGGGTCCTTCTTGATGGCCATATCGCAGTCGTCGAGAGCGCTAGGGAACTCGAAGAGCTTGACGAAAGCCGCAGCTCGGTTGCTGTAACCACGAGGGTCATCGGGAGCTCGCTTGGTCATCTCAGTGTAAGCGGCAACAGCACCGGGGAAGTCCATCTCCTTAAACTTCTTGTTACCCTCCTCACGGGCCTCCTCAGCCTTGGCAGGGTCGATGTAGGCCTTCTTGTTAGCCTCAACCTTGGCACGCTCAGCGGCACGGAGCTTGTTGAGAACGTCAGGAGTTCGGTGTTCAGTCAGAGATCGGTTGTAGTTCTCAACAGCCTTTTCCCACTCTCCCTTGCGCTCGTAGGAAGTACCAATACGAGCGTAACTCTTAGCGATGAGCTTGAAGTCAGCGTAGATCTCACGTCCCTCCTCGACAGCCTTGGTGCAAGCCTCAATAGCCTTGTCATAGTCGCCCTTCTCGAAGTAAGCAGCTCCCAAGTTGTTCAGGTAGGTGATATCCTTGAAAGTCTCCCAGGCCTGGGTGTAGTATTTGATGGCCTCGTCAAAGTTGCGCTTCTTGTAGTTCTCGGTACCCTGTGCCTTCAACTTGTCGGCCTCTTCCTTCTTTTGCTTCTTCTCAAGAGCCTCCTCGTCCAGCTCGGGCTCAGGCTCGGGCTCGGGGGCCTTCTTGGGCTCAGGCTGCTTAGGGGCTGGTGGCGCATCGGGCATGGGGGAGTCCTGGGATTCCTGGGCGTTGGGGTCGACCTCACGCTCGCGCATCTCCAGATCGACACCCATCAGAACTCCCATGACAGTCAAGAGACGGGGGTCGCTGAAGATCTCGGAAGCGTTTGAAGGGTTGTCCTTGATTGATTGTAGCTTGGCCATGAATGAGGGGTCGGCGAGGAAACCGCTGGTCTTGGGGTTGGAGGCCAGCTTCTGCATCAGCTGGGGATCGTTGAACATTTGGCCGAGGCCACCACTGGGGTCCTGAGGTCCGCCTACATGATAATTAGGAACCTATCTTCATGTGGGTATGAATATGACTTACCAACTTCGGCGTCCATGGCCTTCTTGACTGAAGCCAGACCACTCTTGAGTTGGGCATTGTTGGCATCGTGCTTCAATCCCTCCTCGTACGCATCGTTGGCGCCCAAAAGGTCACCTTGTCCGTGGAGTGCAGCACCCTTGCGTCCCCAACCCTTGGCCCAGTCAGGCTTGATCTCGGTGGTCTTAGTAGCGTCCTCCAAAGCATGTTCCCAATCTTTCTTAGAAGCGTACGCAGCAGATCGGTTGCTGTACAAAATGTGGTTGTCGGGCTGGAGGGCGATAGCCTCGGTGAACTTTGCGCTGTCAAATAGTCAGCAACCTCTGGTGTTATTCTTGGTCCTTGTCCTTGTAGTGGTAACCTACACAGCCTCGTCAAAGTTCTTCTCGGCAATGGCCTTGTTACCTAGAGCCTTAAGCTCGTCCGCGGAAGCCATGTTGTGTGTGTATTGTCAGAATCTGAGGATTATAGCTAGTAAACAACAGTTCTGGGGGTCGCGTTTGTAATATTCAAAGTCCAAGTTACGATGAAATATGAGCGTCGCCCCAGACGATCTTTGGTGGGGAAGGTGAGGGCCAGCGATAACTTCTAGCTCATTCGATGCAAGTCCACGCCGGGAGCTTCCCATTGGATGGAGCTCGCTTACACCACTAAAGCCTTGCCCCGCAGCGGCGTTGAGAGGACCCTTGAGGCTAAGGTTGGTATGGATGATGGATTGACCCTTCAGGGTAACAACTGAACCAAACAAGGAATAATACATCCAGAAGATTCTTAGCAATTCTGTGATCAACAAAATTGTTACTTTGTCTGAGATGCTGAGTCTCCCAGTTAGAAGATTATGATTCTCGGTACAGAACTGCCTAGATTTAACATCAAATAAGCTGGGCAATTGTTTATTTGGTGATGCACATACTATGACAAGTTGAAGGTATTCGCCAATACAACAAGACGGCCATGATCTGTGTTACAAATTTGAAAGGTCAAGAAACGCGCGATAACAAGCAATTTAAAACGAAAAACGGACTGGATAGAAATTGCTGCGAAATCATGTGCATTTTTCACGTCAATTTGTACATGCTTCAGTCATGAGTCGTTGTGGTACGACTATTTACGGAGTGATCGTGTCGGATCAAGGTAACACATTCTCACCTCTATGACGCACAATTTCAAAGGCCGGGGCCCGACTTCAATCAATTTCATAACGCTATACGATTTTTCATTTTAACAGCTCACTCTAAGGCTTGAAAGACTTGTCCCCAACGGTGACCGACGACTCCAAAGCAATATCACCAGCCGACCTCCCAATCATAAACTTATACTCTCCACCCTTGACCAGCCATTTCTGCACCGATTCATCAAAGAAGGCAAAGTCGCGGGTACGGACAGGTACATCCACATTTGTGCTCTCCCCGGGCTTTAGTGTAACCTTGGCGAAGGCAGCGAGCTGCTTCAGAGGATTTCCCTTTTGGGTCTGAGTAGCACCAACGTAGACTTGGACGGCGATTGCGCCGATCACCTTGCCTGTGTTGGAAACCTTCGCACTAACAACATAATCCTCGCCTGATCTCTTGACTTTTAGATCGGAGTAGTCAAATGTGGTGTACGAGAGACCGAAACCGAAGGGGAAGTTGACCTTGTCAGCTGAGAGGCAATCGAAGTAACGGTAGCCGATAAAGACGCCCTCCGAGTAAGTAACCTTCAGCTTGCCGTCAATGTGCTTGCCGGGGAAGTTGCCGTAGGCGGGACAGTCTTCAATCCTCTTGGGGAACGTGCAGGTGAGATGACCTTCAGGCGTTTGAGCACCAGTGAGCACATCTGCGATTGAGTTACCGCATTCCTGGCCAGGGAACCAAGTCTGGAGAAGACCCTGGATATCGTCCAACCAGGGCATGGCAATCGCGACACCAGTAGAGTTGACGACAATGGTGTTGGGGTTCACCTCAGCAACCTTGGCAATCAGTCGATCCTGGCTACCGTCCTTGGGCAGGTTGAAGCTGATTTGATCCTGACCCTCAGTCTCCCAGAAGGTTTCATGGCCAGTAAAGACAATAGCATAGTCGGCGTCCTTGGCAACGTCCACTGCTTCCGAGAGAAGGTCACGGTCGTGCTCAGCTTGAGACATGTATCCCACTCGAAGACCGCACCGTCCCGCCAAGATACCAAGATCGTCTCCTGCCTTTGGCGCTGGAGGGGAAGTGTACATGGCCAGCTTGTACTTGCGTCCCGCCTCCAATGAGACCTTGAACTCAGGGGGGTTATCGCCACCGAAAAGGAAGCCCATCGCATCTCTGCAGCTCTCCTTCTGCTCGAAAACGACCTTGTCGTCGATAACAAGCTTGCTGGGACCCAGGCCAGAGACGGTGAAGTAATACTTGGCGGTCTCCTGGGCAGTAAAGGTACCCTCGAGGGTTACGTCCTTGTCTTTGAAGCCAAAGCCGCTAAGAACAGACACTTCAGAGCTGCAATGTCCCGAACGGACCTCGATAGGCTTAGCGTTGCCGGGCTCGAAGATCTTGAAAGTGAAACCGGGGTTGCCATCCAAGTCGACGACATTCTCAGCAATTGGAGGAAGCATACGGAACGTGTGGGCTCCTATCGATCTGTTAGTAGTCACATTGTTAAAATTGCTCGACTTGTGAAACCACTTACCCTTAGCATAAGAGAACTCAACACTGTCACCGAGAGCTTCATGAAGAGCATCCCAAGGTGTAATCTTATAGTGGGCGTTGACAGACGCACTGCCACCGCCGTGAGCTAGCCCAGTCTTGGCATGACCAAGAAGAGCAATCTTCTTGCCCTTTACCTTGTCCTTTGACAGAGGAAGAACGTTATCCTGGTTCTTCAGAAGAACTATACCCTTGGATCCGGCCTCTCGGATCAAAGCTCGGTGCTTGGGGTTGTCGATGGCTTTCTCATCAGGGATGCTAGGATCCTTGAAGCAGTTAAGACGCTCGAGGAACTTGAGCACACGAGTTGCACGCTCGTTGATAGTCTCTTCGGAAGTCTTTCCAGCCTTGATGGCAGCAATAACGTCTTCGGTGTTCCTCCAACGGGTTGGACCAGGCATCTCAAGATCCAGACCGGCTTCGAGCGATTCAGCAGTGGAGTTTACACCACCCCAATCGCTCATAACGAGACCGTCCCATCCCCAATCGCCGCGAAGAACCTTCTTTAGTAGAAATTCGTTGGAATCAGCATGGTGTCCGTTGACCTTGTTGTAAGAAGTCATGACCGCCCAAGGCTTGGCTTCCTTGATGGCAATCTCGAAGGGACGCAGATAGAGTTCTCGTAGCGCTCTCTCGCTGATGGTCTCGTCAACACTCAATCGCTCCGTCTCCTGTTCGTTGGCAGCGAAGTGCTTGATAGTGGCTGAGACACCCTCGTCTTGGAGACCCTCGACAACCCTAGCAGCCATCTTACCGGTCAAGAAAGGGTCTTCTGAGAATGACTCGAAGTTACGACCGCCTAGTGGGTGACGGTGTAGACACATAGTGGGGGCAAGAAGGCATCGTGCACCTTTAGAGTGAGTCTCTTCAGCAAGGGCAGTGCCGATTCTCTTTGCTAGATCGACATCAAAAGTCGACGCCATTAGACAGGCAGCAGGGAAGCAAGCAGCACTTGTGCCGCCAGCAAAGGCAGCTCCTCGAGCGCCATTGGGACCATCGGAAGTCTTGACGTTGGGAACACCTTTTGAAGGTATAGGGACAGTCTCCCATAGGTCCTTTCCGGCAAGAAGTGAGATCTATAAGTTGAATGATGAGTTGACTGAAAAGGACGAGGATGTATAAGTGAACATACCTTCTCCTCAAGAGTGAGGGAAGAGAGGATGGACTGGATATCAACAGAAGACATGTTGATGGAGATGAAGTCAATTGACTGTAGAGGAGTGAGGGACAGCCATTGTGAATCGAGGAGAGAAGGGCTCTTTAATAGAAGAGACGACACAACCCCTCAAACCCATGACGAGTCTCCCAGCCATGCATGCCTCGATCAATTGATTCAATTCACCCGACTCATCCGCATTTCAACCGAAGATAGTACTCATGTGGCATGGAGTACCCGCTTTACATGCATCTGTCTTGGATGCAGTGTTGTGCCATTGGATCACAGAAGTAATTGGTTCCCTGATTGAGACGGGTATGGTGGTGAGTTTACCGATGCTAGTCAGGTATGACCCGAAGCTATTCCGATGATCAAACGGAGCTTTACCATCGAATAGTCTCAGTCTTGACACAGCCGTCTTTGTACGCGTGTCCTTAAACAGTCTGTCTATGTAATGTGAAGTTAACGATGATTATACAATTCTGGGGGTTTCAACGGTGGTAGATCGTATTTGTATGGATATCATTATTCGGAGCGAGTCAAGAATACCAAGTCTCGCCGGGTAATTGCAACAGTGTCTCTCCAATTAGTGGAGAAGACGGGTTCCCGTCCTGGTCCTCCTTCTTCCGGGGCCCCTGAAGGATCGCCATTGACAGCTGCAGAGTTGGAGCACTAAAGGAATAGCGCCAATTGAAGGTGCATTGTATCAAGTGGGAAGATGCTCGCTGAATCCGTTGCAACTCGTGGATAAAATGGTACAGTAATGGCTTGGCAAATAATAAAACGTCCAGGTGTCGTCTTGCATTCCTATAAATAATTCGTATTCCTTGGCGAAACACGCAAATATGCCCCTTGAAACTATATGCCGAGGATTATGCGTCTCGACGAGCCGTCAAACAAACTCAAAACATGTGCTTCTAAGCAAGTGACGCAACAAAAATTCCCAGACACTAGACATGTCCAGTAATCGTGTCCTCTACACCATGAAATTGTCTACAACACTGAATTTATAGAGGGAAACAGCCAGGAAGTCCCGGTAATAACGATGAGCGCCCATTCAGAGGTGCCCCGAGGTATTTCTTGCCGTGTAATTGCTTCTCATTGTTGAACACCCCCTTTTTACTGACCATCATGATTGCGCAGGGGAGTCATGGGCTACAATTCCCACGGATTTGATCCTCGCCGAACTGAAGCGACGACAGGAAGATGAAGAGAAACCAGAATGTGGCTCAAGATCAAAGGGGTCTTATGATACATCGGCGCATGTGTTTGCGTTAATTCTTATCTTGATTCTCAGCACGTTAGGTGAGTTGTTACAATTGCCAACTTGACACGCAACTAATAGCATTAAGCATGCGGTTTTCCTCTCATATCACGACGAACGATGCGCGGCCGAAAACAAAAATCAATTATATTCTACTGCCAGCACATTGGAACCGGCGTCCTACTGGCGACGGCCTTCGTTCACCTCCTCCCTACCGCATTCGAGTCCATGACCGATCCATGTCTCCCTGATTTCTTTAGCAAAGGATACACACCACTTCCAGGCCTTGTGGCTATGGTCTCCGCGATCATAGTCGTTGCCATCGAATCGTACCTCACTGCGCGAGGAGCTGGCCACTCCCACTCCCATAACCATGGCTACTTCGACTCTGACGACGAACACGAGAGCGAATTGCCAATGATGGATACAGCTGGACTCTCTGACAGGAGAACCAAATCGCGACCTCCAGATATCCATCTCGAAGCTATGGAAAGTCAGGGCTTGGTTGCCGGTGTTTCGCCCCTGCCAGGATCGTCACCTATGAACCAAGAGTCAAAGAAACTCAGCGACAACTTCAACGATGCGGATTCAGATCTCGATCTCGATATGGATGAGCTCGATCCCTCAGGATCGAGCAGCATGAGAAACCGCAGTGGTCCTTATGCTTCTCTTAAACCCGAGACAGCCGATGATGAGCCCTTGACACCAATGACACCCATGTCTCCAGGACCGCAATCCCCAGAGGAGCAGCAGCGCAAGATGCTACAATGTGTCTTACTAGAGGCCGGAATTCTTTTCCACAGTATTTTCATCGGTATGGCCATCTCGGTCGCTACTGGACCTGCCTTTGTGGTGTTCCTAGTCGCCATCAGCTTCCACCAGACATTTGAAGGACTTGCCCTTGGCAGTCGCATTGCTGCGATTCAATTCCCGCGCAAATCCATTCGACCATGGCTTATGGTTCTAGCGTATGGAACCACGACACCCATCGGACAAGCAATTGGACTTGTTGTGCACCGCATGTACGACCCTAAGAGCGCTGGAGGCCTTCTCGTCGTTGGCTTTATGAATGCTGTGTCATCTGGCCTCTTGCTGTATGCTGGTCTTGTACAACTGCTAGCGGAGGACTTCCTAACGGAAAAGAGCTACAAGATATTGAAAGGCAAGAAGAGGCTGCGGGCTTTCCTGGCTGTCTGCGGTGGTGCACTCTTGATGGCTGCCGTTGGTGCTTTTGCTTGAGCGTCGAGGTATATATACCACAGGACCTCGTGTATGCATAGATTGGTATTGTTAAACGGCGTTTTGCAGGGCAAAATGGAGTTATATTGCTACTGGGAGGCAACGTGAAAAGACTTTCCAAAATCGTTTGCTTTAATATCTATCAGCTAGTCTTTAATAAAACCTGTATCATCAGTTACCTATATCTATCATATTGATGTCCGAGGGCCTCGCGCATGAACGAACCCCGGCCGGCCCCACTCGAGTTGTCCGAAGCCCGGGGTCCGGTCTTCAAATTCGTCCGCCGCCAGGCCTCGGCTCTGCTTCTGTGCCCCAGAATGTACAGTACTGTAACGCCAGGTGTCGTGTCCAATTGCAAAGCCCCTTTTAATCAGCACCCGCAGTTCCCACACACACACCTGCATGTAGCTTCTGGAGCTTTGCAACCATGACATGACAAGCTAACACAATATCGAACCATCAAAAAGTGAGCCCAGAAGCTGATTGTTGAGTGGCTGTTCTTGATTGTCAAGTCGGACAGACGCGACCGTTGTGTAGTATTTTGTTGCCATATTCCCCCCTCTCGTTTCCCTCTTTTACATCTCCATCATGGCTGGACACCGTCTCTTCGGATTGATCGTTGCTCAGGTTCTCTTCGCTGGACTTGCTCTATTTCTTGCCAATTCGCCGTATCTCAACATGTCCGTCGCGCCGACTAAGCATCCTTGGGCTGATGGGCCTATGAAGTTGGTGACAACGCCTCAGTATGAGACGAAAAAGGTTAGCAATTGCAATTGACTGTCAATTGTATGTGATTGTCAATACTCACCAATTCGTCTCTGTAGACCGATCTTTTCACCACTGGCGCTACTCACATGGCGCTTTTGCACAACGCCATTATCCGAGGCTTCAACTCCATTTATCTCCAGGCTCCTCATGTAAGAGACGCAGACAAGGCCGACTTTATCGGTTATTCCCAAACCTGGTTCAAGTTTGTCAAATCGCACCATGATGATGAGGAGGACAATCTTTTCCCCAAGGTCCAAGAGCTTCTCGGCGAAGAGCCTGTCTGGGAGGAGACGCACCACGAGCATGGTAAGTTCCCTAGTATTGTGTTAGTGCCTCGACCTTTAACACGACGACTATAGAGTCTTTCCTCGCTCCCCTGGCTGAGTTTAACAACTACCTCTCCAACCTTGCTTCGCCCACCGATCTGGACGGAGCCCAAGTCATCAAACTCATGGACGCTTTCAAGACCGATTTTGAGCATCATTTCCACAGTGAAATCTCCACCATCGCCGCTCTTTCTAACCACCCCAAGGCCCCCAAAGAGGACAGCCCCGAAGGTGCTGCTGCCAGCTTGACCTTCAAGACATGGGGAAAGAAGACAGTCACCAAAGCCGGTGTGCTTGACGTAGTTCCCTTCTTCTTGCTGAACCTGGACAGAACTAGCGAGGAGGGTATGTGGGCTAATTGGCCTCCCATGCCTGCTCCTGTTTCTTGGGGCCTGACAAACATCGCGGGTTCGTGGTACGGAAGGTGGTGGAAGTTTTCGAGCTGTGACTCTCAGGGTCAACCGCAAGAGCTCTATGCGCTCCGGGGCTTGAAGCAGTAGGTCCGAACAGGGAAATGGCTGATCTAGACGACAAATGGTTGGCTTTTAGTCCTGACGTTGATGGCAAGTGGATCGATGGGAACTATTCTTTGTTAGTGTAAATCTGAGAAATGATATCAAGAACCACTTACTGTGACCTTTCTTTCAACATAACCTTTACTTTGGATTCCTTTGGCAGTCATGTTGCGTCTGATTTTGAATGAAGACAAACAACCAAATGTTTCAAATGAATACTGGCATATTTTACAGCCATTAGGCGCCTGGAAGTTAGTCAAAGGCAAGACCCTGTCATCTGAGTGTATCATGAAGTCCGATCCAAGCATCATTGTCCAAAATGTGTGTTTGAATGAAGTTGTCTAACTTCATCCGCGGGCCTTCAATGACTATAAAGATGGCTGCTCGTTCGACAATGTTGGAGTCCCAATGGGTGTATATCGTCTATAACACTACTTGGAGTAAAATTAGCAAAGCTCACGATACACCACGATTTTCAAAGTCACGACGAATCTTGATTGAAAGGCCACATTCTTAAGCATGGGTTGCTTTCCTTCTTCAATTCGAGCCAAGGAATCTGGCCTTGACAAGCTCGCAGACACAAATTCGGCGTCTTCTGGCAACAGCACTCGCAGTACTGTAGCACAACCCAGCTCCAGCCACCGAGAGGAAGCTGGGGTTCAAGACCGAGCCTGGCCTCTACTGGATGAAGTGCCCGTTTCTCCACGGGCAACCTATGAAGGGCGTCTTTGGGTGACATGGCATGAGACCGAATGTGCCGATCCTGCCAATTGCACTCATTCGTTCGATGCTGTATATAACGAGTAGGTTTCTAAATGCCCGAGTTGAATCAAACACCCGAATGCTGACACTTTATTGATAGTTCGCCGACACGATACATGGCGCCACTTCCTGTAAGTCGAAGTTTTCATTAGAAAACTATCCTCTATCGGAAGAGTAATTCAATTCTCGTGAAACACTAACATTCTCCAGTCTGCACCAGGCTCTGGTTACACCCTCCGAGGAAGTAATGGGACCAGCCCCGGCCTTACCTATTCGTCTCCAATGGCCTCTGGATTCGACGGAGGGGCCAATTCTCTGTCTTTCCGACGACACAACTGCACAGGGCCAGGGACCGGGCGGACAAGAGTAACAATGCTTCGGCGTACTTGGTCTGAGTCTGGCTATCCGGACACTCCTATGCTGAGCAGAGCTCCACCCCATTCAGCCTAATAATCTCGAAAAAGTTGACTTGGCCCTTTAGGTGAGACTTCGAAGCAAAGGATAGTTGTCAGGAATTCTGGTTTGGTATTGGGAATTCGGTGGTCTTCTTCAAGGCGCTTCTGGAATAGGATTCGGTCTGTACATTATGGAAGGACGGTTTGCCTTTCTGTTTTCGGTTTCTTCGACCATTGGCGTCGGGAATGCCTTGGCTTATTGCGGCGCTCCTAGTAGATGTCTATAAGATTCTATCAATACCGTTCGATGTCAGCAACGCTACTATTTCAAACTCTGCCACTCACAGGAGCTTCCAAGTCGTAATACAAGCCTCTGATCATCCCAACCACTGTAATACTATAGAGGCGGTCTTTTGTATAGTCTTACCTAAAGTGGACATGAACTTAGTTTTGTCTTTCTATCATTGCTTGCGTTCCGAGTCACCAATATGGCAAGTTGCAGACCAAAACTTACACCGACTTCTGTGTCGTACCGAATTCGATGGGCTGTGATCAGCAGTCTGCGACAGCACTGTATCTGCATATTCCTCATTAGTCTTCGCTTTTATGAATGACACTGAGAAGGAAGGGCTTTCATACTGTACTTACACGTGCAATTTGAGTCGACCCTTCAGCGACCCAGGAAATAGCGCCGCTGTCCAAATAACCCTTGGGTCTACCATGGCGGTCTCAGTCATAATAATTTCAACTCCAAGGCTTACCGTCCTTAATAACACTGGCTAGTTTATAGGCAACCCTGCCGCTTTTCAGCTGACCAGCTCGCCCGACTCAATGTATAGACATCGAAGTTCCTCTAGAGCCTCCAACGGTCATGATTCACGGCGCTTTCGATCTCTTAGTGGCTCAGATGAATAGCAAGTCCAGTGGTGCATGGATATAAGTGCCGGCACATCTGTATGGTTTGCAGAAAGTGATTCAACAGTGAGACCGAAGGAGAAGCGCCATTGAATAGTGACAGTCCGTAAGTTCGTATATCCGTTCTTTTATCGTTCTAGTCTATAGATAGAAGCAATCAGTATCTGATTATCATAAGCTATAACCCAATTGGACTGTGGTTGACTGCTGATGTTCAACTCAGGCCTATATGGGCGCCAGAAGACTTGCCCGCCGATTGAATTTCTACCAACTTACCGTTGTAATATATATCCACCACATATCGTAGAGCTTCTAAATCAACCGCTTCTAAACTCTTTAGTCTCGATTTTCCAAAATGGGCGGTTGCTTTAGCACACCTCAACGGAAACGAAGCTCCAGACATGGGCGTCGTACTAGCCACGCCCATCGCTACCATCACTCGCGAAACCAGGAGCCCCAAGGTATATATGAAGAGAATGATATGGACTATGTACTAACTGCGGCCTAGTTGTCGTCTTTACACAGCATGGCTGGGAGAGAAGAAAGCGGCATGGTAGGATGCGCCATAGAGAACAATAGTTGGTACTTTCGTAGTTTCGAAGACTTTTCGATAGTTTCTAACTAGTAGCTGTATGTAATAGAAGTTAGCCTCTGATTCTCATATCTCGTAGTGCAGTTCCGTACCTGCCGGGGACGGATCGTACCTTTCATGGGAAACCCAGACAAAGAGTGGAGATACTCGCGTCATGGACAAGTCCCGAGGTCCGTAGTCTGTGTCGTGGTTGGTCAGCCAAGAAGTCCAATTGGCAAGGGTCGTGAACTTATATGTCTTTGCTTGCGCCTTTTTGAACCTCCAACTTCCAATTCCAATTCTGTCATTCACAACCAGCACAATGGCTTCCAATCGTCATGTTCTCGTCCTCGGCGGCAATGGAAAGATTAGCCGCCTTCTCACAGTCATGCTGCTGAAGAAGTCGTGGACTGTCACTAGTCTGATCCGCAACCCAGACCAAATCGACGACTTGAAAAAGATGTCTGAGGGTTTGCCGGGAACACACAAGATCATTGTACATGATCTCATCACCGTAACTAGTCAGGAGAAGGCTGCTGCTATCATTGACGAAGTGAAGCCAGACTCGGTCGTCTTCGGCGCCGGTAAGTCGAAACAGCGCCGAGTGACACTAGAAGAGTATAAGCTGATTATCGACAGGACCTGGTCGGGGAACTGATCAAGACACGGTAGCTACTCACTTACAAGATATATGAGACCGTGTATAGCTAATGCGCTCCCAGATCATTGCAATCGACCGTGATGCTGCTATCTTCTTCGTTCAAGCCTCAGTTGCTAACAAAGCCATCACTCACCATCTCCAAGTCTCCTATCTTGGCGCTCGTCGTGAACAAGCTCCCTGGTGGACTCCTGAAGACTGGGAGGGCTGGAAGAAGATTAATTCGACCTTCCTAGGTCCCTACTACGAGCCCAAGGTCGCCGCCGATGAAGCTCTCGTGACTGAGGCCAGGAAACGAGACAGTCTGACTGCTGTATCGGTTCGTCCTGGTGGTCTAACAGATAAAGATGAAGGGGGTGTACTCCTGGGCCAGACGAAGCAGGCCAGGGGTATGACGACTCGGGCATCGACCGCGAGGGCGATGGCATTGGTATTGGAGCACGAGCATGTCAAGGGGCATTGGTTGGATGTTCTGGATGGCGAAGAAGATGCTCAGACTGCTGTCGATCGATTCGTTCGTGAGGAAACCGAATGTGCCGAAGGAGAACCAGTTCTCAAGAACTAATCCTGTGGCCGAGGATCCTCGAGATCAAGATACTTGGACGACACTCGATAATATTCGATCCCTCAGTACTGCCCACTACAAATTACCGATTAGCTGACTTACAGGCTGCATTAAGGGGGGCCACAGCTGCAATGCCAAGTCCCACTCTTACTGAGGGACCCAACTAGCGAGTTCAGATAGGAGAGCGTGCGCTAGGACGGCCTGATAGGAGAAATTTCAAGCATGGAAGTTCAACATCTTTGTTTGATTTTCCTCAACGCTACACATGTTTCGAGAACTCGAAATTCATATCGAAGCTTCTCCTGATAGTGATATATACGGGATAAACTTTGCATGAGGTGAATTGTCTTGTGGTTGCCAGGATAGGTATCTATAGCTTGGAGCATCCCATACTCTTCTCTTTGATATATAAGAATAGGCCAGCAGCACCGCTGAACCAGGCATCAGATAGCACTGGCTATTGTTCTCAAACGCCCACCAGAATTGCAATCACTCCCGCTCTCCTGACGGCTATAAATTCCCACATTTCTTCCCGGCCCTTCCTTGCAACTCTTCCTTTCACCATTGTCACATCGTTCAAGCTGCATCGATCCGCGCAAACTTTCGATACAAATCACTTCCGACTCGAGTCCAAGCTTGCTTGTATCTCCGGTCCATATCTTTCTCAAAGGTAAGTTTATTGTTTGCTATGTTTGTCTCCTTTGTCAATCTTCGGTATCTTACAGATGCCTCAAGATTCACATCACTTTGCACTTTGCACAACACCAACACTTTGTCACTTCATCATGGCCGTTTCCGCCTTTTTCCGTGGTCTTCTCAAGAAGGCGGAGTTCCTCCTTTGCTGCTTCAAGGCTGAAGAAGAGGAGAACGCTGGCCGAGTTCGCCAGGCTGTTGACCGTGGTGACGTCTCCCGCCCGTAAGTTCATTCATTTCACCTCTCATAACATCTTCGTGTTGAACCAGCTGACACTTGAACAGTCTTGAGATGCAACGCATCGACAGCGAGGGTCGTCCCATCGACTCCCTCGACCAGCCCACTGGTGGCTCTATCTTCCCTCGCGATGGTACTGGTGGTGACACTCCCACCATAGCTCAGGATCTCGCTACTCCTGGTGACCTCTATGGCCAGGTTATCCCCATGATCTACCCTGGCGCCGCCCCTGAGGCCAAGGTCGAGGATGCTGCCAAGCAGGACGCCTCTACCAAGCAGGAGAACTCCGGCGGTACTGCTGGCCCTGCTCCCAAGAACGTCTAATCTCACATCACTCACCACCATCTCACCTTTCTTCGACAACAACAGGGCTCGCACTTGGAGATGCACGAAGGTTGGATCAGGGTATGGAGAATGGGGGGCTAGAGAAGACAGAATGGTTTTTTTTCTGGTAATCATGTTCACATCACGTTCGGGTTGACATTAAGGACGACTTCCTTATGGATTTGACTCAGTGGTTTTCCTGTACAACAAGCGAGCTATGGTTTTTTAATGACTAAGGGGACAACGACACGGGTGCAGTAGTTAATCATACAAGATTCTGCACAAACATGAGCTTCCTTGATGTGACTGTTTTAATTTTTACGTGATCTTAATATTTTGGCCTTGAGGAATATCTCTAGAGTTTAAATTCTGAAATTTCAGGTGCTCAGCGTTTCCAATTCTGAATTGTCGTGTTTGCTGGTTTGTCTGGAGGCCTCGGTGCATCCAAGCTAGCAAGGGGTGATTTTCCTACACAAATTCATTCGAGGACACCCATTTACCAATCTTTACATATATTCATCTCTAATTATAACGGAAGTGAACTTGTGGGTATGCAATTCTAATTTCTTTGATATTCTGGTGGCAGATGGTAGGGCAGGGCAGAATGCAAGCCGAACAAACACTGGCGAATTATGAAATCACAAATCTCTTTGAGAGGAAAGCAAAGCAAAATCCCGATAATTCAGGCTCCCTTCTTTCTATTAAACGCGTCTCCAAGTGCTAAGAGGGCTGTGTGGAATATCGTGGAAGAGTGACGTCGAGCCATGGATTTCACGGGCACGGCCGGGAGGGGCAGATGTGGCCCACGATCGATCTCAGTCCGCCCCCAGCACTGTCAAGCTTATTGATCAGATGGAACTTTACTGTTTTGACTAAGCTGAGGTCGTTTTTCATCTATTGTGAAGTAAGATATTCATAAAGCCATGAGCTGGAAACTCTACTGAGCGTTTACTGAGTCTATTTGGTCTGGCACATCAACCAGGGACAATAGCAGCCACCGGTATTGTAGACTATAGTATTACGTATAATCTATTATTCTTTAGCGTTTATAGTGTCCCTGATGAATCAATGGATGGATGAACGGATGGATCATCTGGTGGGCCACTGGGCTCCAATAACATGGACATAGCACAGTTCCTCCACACAGAGAAACGGATGAACGTTGGAATAAAGTAATTAGCCTTGCCACTATTGTAATTAGTTATATAGTCACCCCATACCCGTGCCCTAGACCCATTTCTTCTGGAGCCCTCGGGATAGTAGGCTGCTGTCTGGAACGACCAACAAAATCAAGCACCATCGTCATCCCTGCACTCAGCTCATCCCAGGGAAAACTTGCTCAAATACACGCAAAACACCTGACTATTGCATACGAAAATCAACTCATTTGCGTCAATTCTCGGTCTACGAGTATGTTGGTGGATAAAGTTCTTTGGGGGCTGGGACATGTGCGGGAAAAAGTCAAAGGTAGAAATACTTTTGCTGCCGCCGTCTTATCTGTGTCTCTGAGCTAATACAGTTTAGACTTTTGCACAATTACCCGGGACCTTTTATACGGGCTTCTTCTGTCAAATGTTTTCTGTCTCCTCTACAATCTCTTGAAAGATAAAGTCTCCCATTGCCGCTGTCAAGAGCATCAGTCGATCCCACAATCCTTCATCATTGATGAAGCCCGCTATGGACCACACTATGCATATGGCTGGCATGTCGGAAACTGCCACTATGACTATGGACGTCCCTGCCTCTTCTACCTCGATGGCCATGGACCACGGCGACATGATGGGCGGTTGCAAGATATCTGTAAGTTGATTCTTCCATCTTTGTGCCCAGCGGCCTTGGACACCCAAACTAACAGATTCGCCCTACAGATGCTATGGAACTGGAATACCGTCGATTCATGCTTCATCGCCCGCTCGTGGCACATTACTTCCAGAGGGATGTTCGCCGGTTCCTGCATCGGCGTCATCCTTCTCGTCATGTCCCTGGAGGCTCTGCGTCGCTCCGTCAAGGAATGGGACCGCTATCTTCTCCGCCAACACGTCGCTAAGTTTGCCGGAGCGTCTACTGGCCCCTCTGGTTCCGAAAACGACAAAGAGGGCAACGCCGCCGTTGCAAGTTGCGACAATTCTCTGCCGCCGTTCCGACCCAATGTTTGGCAGCAAGCTATTCGAGCGCTCTTACATATGATGCAGTTTGCTGTGGCCTACTATGTCATGCTACTGGCTATGTACTTCAATGGATACATTATCATCTGTATCTTCATTGGGGCTTATCTGGGTGCTTTCATCTTCCATTGGGAGACTTTGAGTCCTTCTGGCGGCACGAGTGCTGCCAAGGAGGCTACCGTTTGCTGTGGTTGATCAGTGGTTAAAAAGATCGGTTGCTTGGTCTTCAAGTTGGCAATTCAGGGACAGTTACTCAGATTTAGGTTGGGATGGGATGGGATGGGA
>JAAVUC010000615.1:0-17703 GCA_014898925.1 Fusarium nelsonii
GATTTTCTATATTATATTTTAATATATATAATAGAAAATCTTCTACGGAAGGTTAGCATATCCTGCAAAATAATACAAACTGTAGGAGTTCATGTCCTTTCTAGTTTCGAATAAGATGCAAGCATTTCTCAAATAGGGACAAACAGCGACCTGCGCCAGCAAGAACTGGAACTCATCTTGCAGGATCCACCTGGCATAGCAACAACCAAAGATTCGATTTTGGATCGTCAGTCACGGAGTTTCAAATGGTGCCCAAGTTATCCTGAACCCGAAGAGTAAGTATACAGCCCTATCTTCTACGAGTTCTCAATGAGCTGAGTTAACACTGTAAGGCGTCGCGACACCACACGCCTGACGCCTTTCGCTGCTGCCGTGAAACGTGGAAATGTCGACGATACCAACCGTCTCGTTGATTCAGGCGCTAGTGCGTATATGTATATCCCTGAACTCGACAGCCTTCCACATCTTGCCGTCGCATTGTACTATGAAGGGATACATAAGATTTTCCCATTGCTACAACTCGTCACCCAAGCCGGAGCTGACCCTAGCTGCTCCCAGAGCGGGTCGGAGTGCGAGGTTCAGTCGGATAATGGATTTCCAAGATTCAATTTGGGGTATCAATTGACTAACAAAATGCCGAAGTTTCTATTACCTACGAAATAGCGATGCGAACAGAAATGGCCCCCTTCTTAGTTTGAAGCACAATCAGATCGTGATCATAAGTGAGATCCTCAATTGTGGTCTCGTAAAGACGGGCCCGGGGAATGACTCGGAAAGCCATGAGAGCAGCCATGATGTAGACCTCGCAGTATGCAAGACTGTTTAAATCATCAGCCAGGAACTCAGCAAGATACCAGCGGGGAAAACTTACTTCTCACCGATACAGGCACGACTGCCCTTTCCAAAAGAAATTAAAAACTTTTGTAACTTGTAATTCGGCCTTCCACCCTCCAGCCATCGGTCTGGTCGAAACTCATCAGGATAGGGGAAGAGTTCTTCGTTCCAGTGGTTGATCATGGATGTCATGCCAATGGGGGTACCTCGAGGGATCACCCACTCAGTCTTGCCATCCTTGCTTTGGTACATTAAATCTTCTTCACGAGCGATTCGAGCGGATCGATGGGATACGCCTGGCATAACGCGCAGTGCTTCGTGGATGACGGCCCAAAGGTAGGGGCGTTGTTCGAGGTCTGTCCATTTGAGATTTTCGGGTTCGATGCCTTCTAGATCAGCCATAAGACGCTTGTAAATCTCTGGTTTGTCAAGAAGAAAGTATGTGATGACGGTGAGGGTAGCCTTGATTCTGAAGTTAGCAACACCTCGTACAAAACGAAATCATGACTCACAGCGGTTGTCTCAGTACCAGCGAGCAGGAAGTTAAACCCCTCGCCGGATAGTCGGTACAAGGATTTCTCTGACTCAGGCAGTGTCTTGGACTCGACAACCTGAGCGAATACTCTGCCTCCATCAGGATTTTTCAAAGCTGCTTTGATGTATCCAGGAATAACCACGTTCATCTGTCGCATAACAGCCTTGATATCTTCACCCAAGTAGTCAGACAAAAAGGGAAGAACTTGAGCCATCTTTCTGGCAAAGATATTGTGTCTCATCATGTATGCGCTTTGAAAGAATGACTTGACCCAAGTAGCCAGATTCGGCTCCCAACCCTCCTGGGCGATGAAACCCATAGACTCGCCAAAGGCATACTGAGAGATAATATCCGCTGTAAAACAGTTGAAAGCCTCTTTAACATCAAAAGGCTCGCCACCAGCGTATCGGAGCATCTTATCAACGGTCATTTGCGCAAAGTCCTGCACTTCGCCCTCCAGTTTGAGCATTTGCGCGCGCGAAAAGTATTTGGACAAAGCACCCTTTCGCATGCGGTGAACTTCATGGTTGACCGTTGAAAAACCTGTTACTGACACGGGACCAGCGCCGCCGGTGTTGAGTTGGTGCTGCCATTTATCGCGGACACGACCTGGACCGGCGTAAATCTCATCAGTGAAGTACGGATCCGAGCAATGGAGTTCGTCTGGGTTAATTCTGACAATAGGGCCTACGTTCATCAGTAAAATGGCTGGTGCAGTTCTGTCTATCTGCCTTACCATAGCGCTCGTGCATCTCGCGAATCACCTTTCCATATCGTCCTACTCTCCACCAGTCATAGTAGGCTTCGTAAACATAGCTCGCGGCGGCGATCTTAGGTCCTGGAAAGCGAGACAAGGGATGGAAAGGCGAGATATTATACAGTGCAATGAGAACACGGTACACGATCCAAGTTCCAACAAGAGTAGCTATGCTCTTCAAGCAAACGATAGCCTTAATATCGGCCATCTCCCAAGCGGATGTGATATCCATGACGTCCGGAAGGCTTTATTGGAAAACGTTCGAAAAGCTAGTAACACGAAGTGGCCAGAACAGCTTATAATACCGAGAGTATGGATGCATCGCTCCTGGGTGATCCAGTTTTATGGCCGACAAACCGTCTACATAGCGTAGGGTTGTTATCAAAAGATCGGCTTTAAATGGACGATTTGAGGAGTTTGTCCCGATAACCCCTGTGAACTTGTGGAGTTGAGCATCCTTCCCCCCGCTTGTGAAGAGTTTTCCCACCGTTTACCACACATTTGGGATAACTGTTGAAAAAGCTCAGATCCTGGTCGGGCTCGGGGGTAAATTAGTGCTTATGGTCTCAACTGCAACAATGGATCAATGTTACATTTGGTCCAGATAAAAGAACTACAACGATTGATTCGTCTAAAAGACTAAGAAACTCAACTTGATACAACACTTTCTAGCAGATGCCGAAGTGAAGAATTCGTCAACATCCGTCCCTGCGCCGCCTCGTGCTGCTCGAACATTTAGGCGTGTCGTCTACCCATGATACAGACGTGCGATATCTGATAGTTGAAAAATAAAAATAAAAATAAGAAAAACACAGTGAGTGAGAATCGTTTAGCATGCAGAGACTGGCATAAGTTGGAACCTTCAAATCATTGGTAAGTGAAATGGTGGGTAAAAAGCTTACTTACATGCAAAATCGGCTGGGTCGCCACCAATAATTCAAGTGACAGTTGTAGACATCTCTTTGAGTTTAATAACTGATCCACTACGGGAATTATTCCATTCGAAGAAGATCAAAATATAGTAGAACTAAATTAAAAGTTGAGACAGATGTCTGCACATAAATTGTTCTATCGAAGTCTAGCTTCTTTTGGAATTACAAAGTATTCGCTTTGGGTAGTGCGGTAAAACAGCAAGCTGGCCGTGATGCTTCCCTTTGGAGTTCTATTATGACGACCAACCAGTAGAAACATTAGCAAAATACCGCATTCCAAAGGCTTCTCTATATGGCTCTTATGCTTAAGAGTACCAAGCTCGCTCTCGATGAATAATGTTTCGTTTCCAAGTCACGTTCATCTTATCTTTAGTTCAATCTACTCATAAATGTGCTAGAGGTCGCGGAGAACTTCTCTTATCAGTGCTTGTCCTGGGCCTTTTTGGGGCTGTTGCAGCGAATGAGTATGCTGAGATGGAAATGAATCCATGTTGAGCCATGCGTATAGTAGTTCACAATGTATCAGTTTCCGATCGACCTGATTCTTCACAATCAAGATAGGCAACTCTTGAAGGTACAAAAACTATTTCAAGTCATTGTTCTTTACAACTTTCATTCGGAGCAAACAATCGAATTCCACTTAATAAGAGCACTTTGGTATTGATGTTGTCGGATGGGCTTCTTTGTATAGAAAATACTATAAATGTGAAAGTCCTGACATGCAAAGTATGCCGGTGTTGGTGAATTTGCGAGTTATTTCGAAATTATCGAGCGCATGCCATCCGGGCATTCGAACCTGGAGATTAAGAGAACTGCCCCAGTCCGCTTCGGCTGACCCCCTCTCGGAGCCGTAGGTGGACTCTTGATTAATGGCATCCTTGCCAATTCAGTCTTCACAACACGTACATGCGTTGTGGCTCAAGATTCATCACATAACCTGAGAGAGGTATCATAGAACCTGATGACTAATCCATAATTTTTGTAATCATGAATACTGACATTGGGAGTCGCAGCAATTGAAGAATGGAGACAATGGAGGAATTTATCACGATACCATTCATTAGACATGTGATTTCGCCTCATGACTCAGCATTGCTGATGATTAGCTCTTTGAGATAGTTCTTGATGTAACACCCGGGCGAGAAATATAAGCAACTGGTCGGCTAGAATCGCCCTCTAGAGCGATCGCAAGAATCGCCACATTTTCTGGTAAAAGCCGGTCTTGAGAAACCCATGTTTTTCTAGCAAACAAGCAGGACTCTTTCACAACTTCGATAATACTTTTTGTTTCAAAATTACTGGTAGCCTTTCTAGGTACGTATGAATCCTACCAGGCATACATGATGATGCGACTCGCGTGATATGGCTGACGCGAGGGGGCAGGTTCACCAATACTTGCGCAGTGTCATCGACCTGACCCCTACCTCCTATAACGAAGTTCCCCTTGCAGCAATGAAATGTCAAACAGAAGACGCTATAGATAGTGGTGACACTGCCACCACTGATAAATCTGTATCCACAAGGCCAGGCTCTGAGAACCCTTTCTTACTCAACTGTTACGACTCACGTTGGCACAGACACTCTACCTTCCAAATATTAGGCTTTTATCTTCAGACCCCAAGCTTCTGCTGTGATCTCTACCTGATGACGTAAAACAAGCTCGTTATGTTTATTCGACCAAGTCCATGTCTCAGACATCAGCAAGCCGGTTAAAGTGGTTAGTACACGTTCTACCTCAGCGGGGAAGACCCAGCCTCGGTTATGGCGGGCGCAATGTCTCACGCAGGATTTACCTCAGTAGCAACCAATGCAGATATTACCAGGAAAAGGGCTGTTCGCAGTATTACCACGGCAGAGATCACGACATATATCACTAAGGCGAAACTACTACGCGGACAGCGTCAATCAAGGCTGAACTTTACAGAGGTTGCCACCAGCACAGACACCAGATACCACATTCGGCGTCGAAACTGCCATTTTTGGGGTAGCAATGACCAGCCCTCCGTTTGCAACTACCGATGCCCTTACTAAAGATACTGGAACAGGATCGTCCATCGCTGACCTTGCACCTGATGCTGAAAGCCTTAAATCTTTCCCGGGTCTCTTTAGCACTATCGAAGAGGCTACGGTGGAGGTTATACAAAGTATCATAGCCGCGTATCCTGCCAAAGATCTCCAAAATTCCAGTATTACGACTACTGAATTACCCACAAGCTGCGGCGGGCTCTTGAACCCCCTGCACAAAACAGTAGGAGTACCACTTAAGGTTTTCACTTTGATGCTGTTATTTATCAACATGACGTCTTTGTGTCAAACAGCCTCATTGTACGAACCGAGGGGCCAAGCTTGCCCGCACAATGGCGGATGTGAAGGTGCAGGGTACTTCAAAAAAGTAAGTCATTGCAATTTATTCTGATTGATTTCGGGAGCGCGTTAGACTGCAAGGTATGACGCATCATTGTGGGCTTGTGTACATTACTGAATCCTGGGGCGAATTCATTCAGATGATCTACTGATATTGACGTATCGACAGCGATCTAGGGAAAGGGCTAGGTTCACCGAGACTATACAAAAACCGCGATCTTAAATGCATAGTCCTGCATTTGATACTTGTTCAACTAGGATACCTCTACAAAATAAGAGGGTCCATGCAATAGTGATACCTCAACACAGGCACGTCTCTATAGGCTCAAGGAAATGTTTTCACCTGCTCCTGCATAGCTTATCCTCTAAGCTCGTTTGACTGCAGGTGCTGTGGGAACAGTTCTACAAATTCTGGTGATGGCTTGCTGATGACCTACTCGAAGCTTTAAGCTTGTTGTCTCAACAAACGGCTAGACGCCAGTGGATATATATCAAATAGCTTTCCTTTAAATCTTATCTTGAACAATTGCCGTCATGAGCAACCGAAAGGGGCACGCTGTTTATGCTTTCTTGCCGGCTTGCTGCGTTTCAGCCACCCAACTCGGTATTTGGGGCAGCAAACCCTCTAGCCAATGAGAAAACGACTTTATTCTCGGTTGGGCCCCTATCTCGATATTCCAGCCTGTCTCTCTTTGAATCGTAGCAGCGCTAGAGCGCGTCCCTTACCCCTTGTGGACCCAATTACCGCGATCTGCTTCTCGACTCGAAGATAGCGGCGCGAACTTTGTCCCGATCTAGTCTAACCTGATCTTTTGTCCCTGATCCGGCAATCCGGCACCATGTTCTAAGTCTCGACTTCGTCGCAATTTGCTTTGATGACCGAGGTATGAATAGATAAAGTTGCGGGGTAAAATGGCTTCTGTGTCCATGGTAGAGTTTCCCCAGATTTGCAGGGACCCCTATCGAGCACCTTCCCATTCCTATAATCCGGGGTTATCTGGGGAAGCTCGTTCCCTAAAATATATAATACGTAAGGGTAGTCAGTCCATTCTAGAATAACTACCCTGCTAGAACCGTTCACTCCTACCAGGCGTCACGGTATTGTATCTTGACTTAGATCACCTTTTTATACCACAAGTGTCATTGAGCATCCGGCGATAGGATCTTTATATTGTCCACATGGCGTCTTACCCAGAGGTGTCTACGCTGCCTGCCGGCGAGACGAAACAATCAACTCTCGCTCAGTCGAACAGTCACATCCCGGAGGCGATTCATCACGTCGAAAATGCTGACCTCGAAGAAAGCCCCAAGGTCGCTTGGTCCACCATCTTGGCCGTTTTCGTAAGTGCCCGCATCAAACAATAGCGATATGTCACTGACACGACTGTCTTTACAGTTCATGGGCCTGACCTACATCCCCGCCATTGCAACTGCGTTCCTCATGCCAACTCAAATCCTCCAACAAATCGGCATGGCCTTAGGTGACACGGAAAACATCGCTTGGATACCTGGCGGTTGGTCTATTGGCGCTGCTGTCTCGTTCTCTGTCGCTGGGGGCCTAAGTGACGTTTTTGGTCGTCGATGGGTACTTCTAAGCGGTCAGATGATTATCCTAGTCGGCGCGGTAAGTAAATAAAGAATCTGTTAAACGTGCAGAGTTTCTGACAGGCTTGCTTTCTAGATCGTTTGCGCTCTCGCTCATACTACATTGCGCATCGTGACCGGGACTACTCTCGTAGGTTTTGGTGCTGGCGTTATCATGGTGTCATATCCCGGAATCAGCGAACTTCTCCCGAACAAGTATAGAGGCATCGGTATTGGATGGACTGAGTTCTGCATTTGCATCCCATGGGGCTCGCTGAGTGGCCTCATCGCCACACAACTCTACCTCAAGGCAACTTGGAGGTGGTGTTACTACATCACGATCATGTACGCTGCGGTCTGTCTCATCGGCACTTTCATCTGCTACTTCCCTCCATCTCGCCCGCAACATGACTTCGAAAAGACGCGGTGGCAGCAGGTAAAAGAGCTTGACTACATTGGGCTTCTTCTCTTTGCCACTGGCCTTACCATCTTCTTGATCGGTGTCACATTTCTGGGCGCCGCGCACAGGTCCACTGCACTTGTCGCATCAACTATCTCGATTGGTGCGTGTGTCTTCATCGCCGCCTTCATCTACGACTTCACTATCCCGCAGAAGCCACTCTTCCCCCGCAACCTCTTCCGCATGTACAGGGAGTTCACGGTTTATCTTGTTATCCTCTTTGTTTGTGGCATGATTTGGCAAGCGATGGTTACATTGGGTAACCAAGGTACTCTGTTCATGTTCACCAACGACCTTGCCGAAATCGGCTACATCTCAATTCCCGCTAACATTTCGGGTATTATTGGAGGTTGGATCATGCCTACTCTCGTCCACAAGATCAAGAACATCCGGTACCAATTTCTCTTCGCCCTTCTCCTGCAGACCGTTTTCACCGCATCGTACTCCACTGTCATCCCCCACAATAAGACTGGCTGGATGCTTCTGCCCATGTTCGGTCAGGCATGCTTTACCTGGCTCACAGTATTGTCGTATGTCTCATCTGGATTATTAGTCCCGCAGGAGGAGCTTGGAGTCTCGGCTGGCCTTATGGGAACTTTCCGCAGCGCTGGTGGATCGCTTGGTAACGCCATGTTCAGCACGATCGTGACGTCGATCATCAACCGTGATCTTGCTACGAACATCGCTGGTGCGGCTATGCGTGCGGGCTACTCAGAGAAGAATTTGCCGTCTCTGATACCAGCAGTCATTCAGAACGCGGTTGGTGTGCCTTTTGCCATGGCCAAGGTGCCAGGAGTAACGGAACCAGTTCTCTTGGCAACCACGGCCGCTTTCAAGAACACCTATGCAAAGGCGTTCAGGACAGTATTCCTGTCCACAATTCCTTTGGGTGTATTAGCCATGGTCGCAGCCGCCTTTATCAGAGACCCCAGTCACTTACTCAACAACCATGTTGCGGTTCATCAAGAAAAGGAAGTTCTAGGAAAGAAGAACGAGGTCGAGATGGTAGGTAAAGTTGTGGATTAAGAGGCACTTAGATATAGAAATAGGGAAGGTATTAATAGTTTGAATCGTATGACTACCAACGGTTTGACACGATAGCTGTGCCTTATTCTTTACGCTTATCGATATATGTCCGTTGAATAACGTTCTCTTATCAATTCCAGCTGCTACTCTCCTCAATTATGTCAGGACTACTTGAGCTATCTCGACTTTTTGTCAAACATTTGATTCGAAAAATGGTGTGTGATTATTAGGAGCGCGAATCACACGCACTATCAAAGACATGATTAAGATGTCTGGTGTACGTTGCAAATATCAAAAAAATAATAAAGGAAAAAAGAGCCTATCACTGTTTCTAGCAGTATGTCATTTTAACACCTTGCTATACGTTGACTGATACCTGTATATTGAAGTTCTAGCTACCCTAGATAGCAATTTGAAGTCCAATCAATTCATTGTCCGAGTCTCACGCCTTGCCTACTTACTTTATAGACTTTCAACAGATGCTCAAGTCTTCTAATTATCCTCATACGGTACAATAGTAACTATGACATCTCTGTCAGGTCAAGACTCTTAATTGCTCAATATATTAGGAGTCGCAGTCGGCAACTGAACTCTAGCCAGGATTAACACTTATGCCGCACAGCCGCCGTGAGCACAACAGCCGGTTCTTCCTCCATTTCTCAGCCGATTTAAACCGACTAGTAGACTCGACAACCAACCATTGCAATTGCCTGTCCACCAGTCAACCAATCCGACGCCCTGCCTGCACTAATAAATTTGCAATGAAGTATCCTGGCCAAATGTGCATCAACAAAACCCTGCTTTAGCTGACTCATTATTCTTTATCATGACTCCATATAGTCTCCAACATAATGGCCAATTGGCTGCGCTTTGTCGTGTATTTCTCTTACTTGTTATAGGCCTGAAACCTGTGGGGAAATCCGATTTGGGGCTTGGCAAGGGAAAATGTGGATTTGTCGCATGGAACCCTGTCGTAGGGATATCGCCGAAAAACGTGTATGATGGTAGAACAACCCAATGGGCTCGGAGGGCTACAATTGAGTAGGTAACTCGGTGACAACATATAGTAGTAATAGAAACCGCGCCTTGTGACATCTCCTTAGCACGAGAGATTCTGTAAGTTGATAGTATCATGGAGCTCGGTGGCGATGATTGATCATCCCGCACGTACGGGTCAGTATTCACCGCGTCAGTATGTATAGCTTGCCATTTCAGGTTCGATTGTAAGAGAATTGCTTATTACCCTAACTGTGATCTTTGTGACGCTAGATAGGGGCAACGGAAATCCTATCCTTGACATGCAGAACGGACTTAAAGCCAATACTTTCATTTGGAAACTTGTGAAATGACGAGTCAGATATTCGATTGTGACCGCATCGTTGTGGGGGGTCTAAGACACTTTTTAATCATCACCGAGGCTGGTAAACGACGGTCCTCGTCTCGATGAAACATGAAACCCGGAGCGGAAACACTACCGAAAATCTCAATGTCAAATGGCTAACTCGTATCGCTTGTTTAGTTCGGCAATAGTATGAACGTACACTAACACACACACCTATTGAGTCACTTGACATGCAAACTGGTACCAATCTATTCCTGCAACAACGTTGGAGAGACATACACACGAGCCCTCCCGCCTATCGGTCACTTTCCATGGTTTTTGATATAATTGAGGGTGATAAAAGAGCTCCCCGATAATGATGCACGATGACCTTGATACACACTCAATCTCAAACCTGGACTTTTGTGTTCGAGGCAGGCCTTCAGTTATTCACTACCACAAACACCGTAGCTTCCTTCAAGCATAGGCTCTATTCTAGCCAAGCTTTTAATCTTATCCCGTCTCGCATGACGGACCGTTTGAAGCACTAATCAAGAGTATAAAAAAAAAAAAAAAGGAAGTTCAAACGGTCAGATATCTCATCTCGCTATAGAAGCCAAAGAAGGAAAACTGGACCGAGGAGGATCCACCAAAACCAAGAGTCTAAGCGTCACACTTAAAAGTAATTAGTTACCTGACCAAAAAAAAACTCGCTAAGACCATTTACTGGCGATCGGTTGTTTCTCCCACTTGTCACGCGTGTTTTCTCGCCATGACCTCGCGTCATCTAGACTAGTACTAAATATCAAACACTTCAAAAACAGGTTAAGCTTATTGCGGACCCTAAGTATAGTGGCAGGGTCCATTTTATGACCATTGTCGATACCCTAACCGGTTTTATACTAAGAGTATGTTTCATCCTTGGAATAAACAATTAAAAATGTAAACACGGGGTTGCCCGGATTTCGGAATTGTGGTGCGTCGATAGCATACAGTTAGATTAAGAGCTTAAAATCTTGCCTACAAGGGGGCACGGGATGACAGGAGATGCCTGTACACCCAGACTTTTGTCATCCTGCAAAGCCAAGAAATAGACACGTCGCGAATGAGCTCCGTTGCAATTTTGCCGAAACAAATCACGAGAATCGCAGACATTCATATTCTAGGTATATAAGAAGCCTGTTTATGGCCGAAAAAGTTGCGAACTTCTCCTTCATTCGAAGCCATTATACACATAACTCGATCGATCTTTCCAAGTCAAAAAGTCTGGGCCTCCAGCATCGTTTGTTTTTCATTCTCTGTCTCTCGTTACATATCTCATTCATTCTTGCCTTGGGTAACTACTCAATATCTCCTTCGAAACTTCCACAATGAAGTTCTTCTCGGTTATCTGTCTTATGATCAGCATCGCCACTGCGCTGCCTGTTGCGGATATTGAGGCTCGCCAGCTCGGTGGCAGCCTTGGCAGTTCCAGCACTCGCAATGACCTCGAGAGCGGCACTAGTGGCAGCTGCCCCAAAACCATCTTCATCTTCTCCCGAGCCACCGGCGAGCCTGGTAACATGGTAAGAGCCCCCTTCTAGCTTCTGATCTAAGACAGCCAGCTGACACAGGCACAGGGCGCCTCGACAGGCCCCATTGTGGCTAGAAAGCTGGAAGCCAAGTATGGAAAGGGTAATGTATGGGTTCAAGGCGTTGGCGGCCCGTATGAGGCGGATGTGGCAGGCAATCTCCTCCGTGATGGGTCCACCCCCGATGCCATCAATGAAGCGGTTCGCCTCTATAACATGGCCCATGAAAAGTGCCCTGACACTCCCATTGTTACTGGCGGATACAGGTAAGAAGAACCCAATCATCAACCTACTTCTGGTTGACTAGCCTCTAACTGACACTGCCTCTTAGTCAAGGAACTGCTTTGGCTGCCGCTGCTATCTCCAAGCTTGAGCCCGAGGTGATAGAGCAAGTCAAGGGTTGTGTACTATTTGGTTACACGAAGAATGCCCAGAACAAGAAGCAGATTCCTAACTTCCCGCCTGATCGAACTGCTATCTACTGCAACACCGGCGATGGTGTTTGCACAGGAACTCTCCTGATCACAGCACCGCATTTCATGTACCAAGGCGACGCTGCGAACGCTGCTCCTAAGTTCTTGATTTCAAAGATCGGTTGAATGGCCACGAGAGAAACCACACACTACTGATTAATGCATTGGTTGTTTTCGTTATGTCGTTTGCTTGGAGATCGGTGTGCAATGGTTTTGGTAGATGAAGGCGAGATGTAGGGGTTCCGAGTACCACTCGGCTGGGTTATGCGATGACAACCCCTTGATCATTTCTATACATTGCTTCTTCTCGGTTATGTAGCTCGTATCAATAGCTTGAATGAATGTCTTGGACCAGCCGTGCTGTGGAGACGTGAACGTAGCCAATAAAGTCTTCGGTAAAACTATCCCTGTTAACCTGTTCGTGTTAACATCCTGGGTGTCGGGATTCACGGTGCGCAAACCTCCAGTAATTTGTGAACATTATAGCGAGGAATTAAGACTGGTATATGGTCCGCTGCCAAACTTCCGTCGCCAAGTCGATGATATCAAAACGTTGCGGGAGCACAGGGGCGATATGGTCAAAAATGTTCAAAGCACACGACATGAAAGTATAATATCGTTCAGCCCCCTTTTTCATAGTTATATCTGTGCATTATAGTCTTGGCTCAAGTACTTCAAACTGTCGAAGCCAGACCACGATGGCCTGCTTCACCACTTTGAGTTCGCTGACACCTCTATTGAAGATAGCCTGAATGTAGACGTTACAGCAACAACATAAGAGACGTGCACACTAGTGATGTCGAGGAGTTTCGGGTAATAGATAATACATTACTGTAATTGCCTGCCGGTGGGAACCGAACTTCGACGACCCTCGACCGTCTTTCTAAAGCCTCGGTAGTTTTCCAAAAAAAAGACAAGCGGGTTTTCTTTCTTGGCGTTTCGCAACAGCCCCACACGCAGATCATCGCATCCTCAGGAAACAGAGGCTGAAACAAAGCTTCGGGAGATAGTGGAGTAAGACCATTAATTCGACGCTTGATGTATAAACAAAACACGGACCCGACGCGTGGGTACGCCCGTGCCATTTGCCTAACACGGAAGTCTTCGCGAATCACTCAATTATGGGACACAGCCAGTGCAAATTGACTAATCGCAAATCTAGAATAACTAATCCCACAATGTATTCGAGACTGATATAGCGGAGAATATGGCTAAGTGTGCGGCATCTTCTTGATTTTGTCTCGTGCTTTCTGTTGAGGGAAAGTCTTAGTCTCAGCCAGACAGGGTTGCTCGACGCACCTAATTGTCAATGTATAGCTATGAGTATATAAAGCGTTGACTGGTACTCCTACAGAAAAGTTCTCAGCCAACACTGACAGGTTTGACATCGATCCTTCATTCATTTCCTCTTACCAAGCACTACAATACTTCTCCGTTACCATCAGGCTTAACATTCAGTCATTTCTTCTCTTTAAATCTTGCACGACTTCATTCCACCATGAGGTTCTCTATCTTGATCGCTGCCACTGGTGCTGTGGTACCGGTTCTCGCCCTTCCACAGTTCTCCAGTGGCAGCGAGTTCACTCCCCAAGAGTGGATTGCCCCAGGGGCAAGCGATTGTGAGTTTTCACGGCGGGTTTGAGTCCCAAAATTTTCTGTCACTATAACTAATATCTCAATCAGCTCGTGGCCCTTGTCCCGGTCTCAACACCTTGGCCAACCACGGCTATCTTCCCCGTGATGGCAAGAACATTGACCTCAAGAAACTCGCCGACGGCATGCTCGCTGGGTTTAACATTGAGCACGGAGACGCCCTCCTTCTTTTCACGCAGGCTATCAGAACTAGCCCTAAATACCCCATCACTCGTAGCTTCGACCTGGCAGACCTTGGTCGCCACAACATTCTCGAGCATGACATATCTATCAGGTATTAATAATCGTGCAGGCTCTCTCTTGTTTTCAGTGCTAACATTTGTCATGTAGTCGCTCTGACGCCTACTTTGCCGATCCCAACCCGTTCAATGAGACTGTCTGGGCTGAGACTGTCAAATACTTCCCTGACGATATGATCACCGTTGATCAAGTCGCCAAAGCGCGAATGGGCCGCTTGGCCACTTCCAAAAAAACGAACCCTGAGCACTCGCTGTCCAAGCTTGCCGACGGCTTCAGCTGGGGCGAGATGGCTTCGTTCTTCGAGATCATGGCTGACGGTACTACCGGCACGGTAGAGAAGAAGTTTATTGAGTATTGGCTCAGTAAGTAGAATTCTTGTCTTTCATCATTTTTTTAGAATGAGGCTAACAACATTTACCACTACAGAGAACGAGCGTTTGCCTACCGAGATTGGATGGAAGCGACGCACCAAGACTATGCGAGGAATCGAGCGTATTGAGTTCACCAAAAAGCTCATGCAGGCTGCTGGTGTTGCTCGCCGTGATATGACGACCGATGCTTACGGCCGTCACCTGGAGAATTAAAATGGCCGTGCTACGGTGCGAGAGCGCAGGACGTTCGTGTTGGTACGATGAGAAGGAAAGGACTGACTGGCCTCCTGTATATAACCGCATCATTTGTATTCCTTCTGGCTGCTTTACTTAAAAAAAACCTATAAGCCACTTATTATCTGTCATTAAGTAAGATCGCCACAACGAACTGAGACTGAGTATATAAATACATTGCCGAGTATTGGGAGAATCTGCCATGGCTAATACTACCCCTTTACTGTTCACCCTAAAACCTAATGGCAAGCCGCTCTCAACTATAGACACCAATTTGGAATCAGGTTCAATCTAACTTCTGACCATTCATATACTTCTAGGAACTAAAACATTGGTGTTACACACGTTTAGCTATACGGTGGCTTATGAAAAGCAGTCTATTTCACCCGGTTGTACTATTTATCACTTTTTATATCTATGAAAGAAATTCCTCAACTTCTTTGAACCTAGCTACGATTTCCCTGGTTGCTTTCAACGGGAGCGCTTGTACCGTGCGGCCCATATTGCCCGTCATTGTGTCAGCCATACAGAGCGCATTATATATAGCCTCCTCTGTGGCATCCGCTGCCGCTTCGAAGAGGCCGTTGATAGTCTGGTTATCGGTCGCCTCTAAGTTATTCATTGCAGGTTTGAAAGGATCCACGGCTTTGTACTGGCCTGTTACCTGCTGGACAGGTATTTCAGCGGCCGTAGAGAAGGCAAGAAATAAATCGCCGGAAGGGTTATGAGCATAACTTCCTACGCGAGCAAGGCCCATGGTCGCACGCTTAGCCAAACGCTGGAGTTGACCCGGAAGAAGTGGCGCATCAGTGGCAACTATGACAATGATGGAGCCATCCTTCCTATCCTTGGCCTCATCGTATTCTTTATCATGTGTAGCGGCGGCTTTGCTGCTTGCGTTTCTTTTTTGTAAGATTCGACCGACGGGGACGCCCGAGATATGCAGATGTTGCAATCTCCCGTAGTTGGTTTGAACAAGGGCGGCAACCGTATATGATATCTCATGCTCCCCTAGAACGACTCGACTGCTGGTCCCAGTGCCACCTTTCCACCCCTGACACATCATGCCCGTTCCGCCACCCACGTTCCCTTCAGCGATCGGCTCCTGGGAAGCATTCGCAATGCCGTCCACCACATGTTCAGGAGTCACGGCAAAGCGTCTCAAGTCATTGAGATGTCCGTCAAACGTCTCAGCGACAACTGGCAATAGGAACCAATCGATGCCCTGCTCACCCTTTCCGTAATGTTCAATTGCGTACTTGTAAATGCCGGTATAACATGATCCTACAGCAAAGCTGTTGGTGATAAGGATAGGCGAATGTAAGAGACCACTTTCTTCAATCCAGTGGGTCCCAGTCATTTCTCCTGATCCGTTGAGACGGAAGATGCCAGCATGGCAGGCTTTATGGAACCAGTCTTTTCGAGGAAGGATCGTCGTTAACCCTGTGTTAATTTGCCCACTATCGTCACGTATAGTCGTCGTGTGGACAAGAACACCAGGCACGTCTGTGATGCCATTCTTCGGACCAGGAGGCCAAAACCCAAGATGCGCCTCTGGTATGACGTCGCGGAGCCTGCCACGGGTTTCTCGCTGGGGTGTGCTTGTTGACATTGCTTGAGATTTGTTGCTCGTATATTGGGATTAGCCACGTCACTATGTCACTGTGCAAGTATGAGAAGACGCCAGTATTACTCACCTCTTCTTATAGGGGATGTCTTGAGAGGGGCGTAGAGCACTCGCTGCCTTATTTCCTGATTATCGTTGGTGAGTCACGCCGATCTGAATTCCGGTTTAGCTTACGGTTTACAACCCAAAAGGGAAGGTACGAAAGTGAACACCAGAATCTTGCGCCTTTGATCCAATAGGGAATCATCGAGTGATACGCATCGCTTGATTAGATTGATGGCTTTTATGGTGACAGACAACGGACCACAAGATGTACAGGAACCGGTCTAGGTCATATTTAGGGTCGGGAAAGAGAGCTCAACGGCTTGGCGGAGCAATGGATTCATTGAGCTTGATGACATCCACCCTCAAACCCCAGGCAATGTTTCCATGCAGACGCATCGAAGTCGCTCAGATATAGTTACTCTTAGCATATATGTCGACCCAGTACGTCGAGGCTTCCTAATAAAGTGCTTGCTCCTCAGAATTTGATTCAAAACGTGCCAATCGATAGTCTTGCGCGCGTCTGGCTTCAAAGGTCCATTCGCCAGGGAAACGTCTGCAAACCCGGTGAAGAATATAGCTTGGTCTAGTGATAAACAGGACGATATATATAGTGCAACTCAGCTCGAAGAACATTATAATTTAGAATGGGACTATGTATGAGATGGTCTAAACCTGGCTTCGCAACTGCGCGTCATACTTATTAATGATAAGCAACATTTATACTGTTGCAGGTAAGGCTGGCGAAAGTGAGTTTCAAAAGAGCGGTCTTGAGGTGTCAAGTTCTTTCTGTGAAAAGTAAGGTGCAATCTAGAGAATCTGACAAAATATCTGCTATTATGAGAGAGTCAAGGAAGGTCGTGTAACGGAGAAATGCACTTATTTGTTTTTGAACATCGAAGCTTATATCTGATAAATTCTCGAACCCTCGCCCAAGACCCGATCCTGCATAATGCCATTGATTTGAGCTTGTTCCCCAGTCTTCAATTTTCGTTACACATCTCGTCGCATATGATCAGGTGTAAACCGGAGTGGATTCAGAACTAGTACCAACGCAACTCGGCAAGCTGGAAGACTGCCTGAGATGATGTGTTCTGATGGCTTGCCCGCTCACTAGATAAAGATAGTCCAACTAATTTAGTCAATGCCCAGTTAGATGTCTTTTGTCTTCCATTCTCTTGGGAACAGTCTTTGCCGCTGAGCTTATTTATAACTTGCCATTCCAAACTTTCAATCTTTGACGGCTTCAGACTTATCGTTACGGCAGCCCACGCCAAAATCGTTTCCAAACAAGACCACTACGACTTACAAAGTTATCAGTATCACCGAGTAAGCCGGTAAGGTATGGATCAAACTCGTTTTCCATGATACATTATTCCATGAGTATCTAGTACGACTCCAAATTGCCATCCCATTGAACAATGGTAAATGTAGATTGATCTAACAAGGTCAGATGTCGGATTGAGTGCTACTGCCACTTTAGCAATCAGGGCCGGTTGCTCAATATGCTGGTGGGATTGATATTGTCTAGTATTTGCGGGCTGATGGGAAACGAGCCGTCGGGACATCTTTGTCCATGAGTCAGTCCTAGAAGCAGATAAACCACAATAGAGAGCTTTAAGCCACTGGTAAAGAGACACTGGATGTGACGGTTAGGATTCCAAATAGGTAAACTAGTC